>JAUOBV010316155.1:0-18666 GCA_032360425.1 Rubia occidens | reverse complement strand
ATGTAAAATCCTTAACGATTGTTCATCCTCTAGTTTTATTGCAACATACCCCTTAATGGATGCTTAATTGCAATTCTTCTTCTTACCGAACACGTAATCCCTAGCCATTTTGGCTTTGAAATCTCTTCATCTTTGACCAAATTGCCGTATTTTTCTCTTCTTTAATTTTTCCATATCATCAAACTCAATTTCGAAGGAAAACTAAATAGCCCTTCATAGTTTATCCTTGTAAGCATTATCAACACGAGGTCCCGATTTATATAAGAAAATATCTACTTGTGCCCTACCAATCAATCCTATGTAACTGCGCCACCAATTTCTCTCCTCGCCTGTGGCATTCCCGATATGATTAAACTTCATATGACATTTCATACCTTTCTCCACCATGGCTATCAATTGTTTGAAAATTTCCCGACCCCGGCCTTCCCTGTGTCTTTTCAATCCATTCATATATATCCCTTCTTTGGGTCATTTCCTCTTATTAGGGTTTACCACAACAAGACCTACAAATAAAGTTAATTAAACACACTCTTTAATGATGACTGAAATATATTATATAAAATTCTAACTTTTTGATAGACATCAAATTGACACTGAGGTTTTTAACTTTGGAGGTAACATTCAATAGGGAATTGATATAATATCTAGTCACCACAACAGCACAAACACGCCACCCTCTTGCATGGTACACAAAATACGTATCACTTGAAGTTGATCTTCACCACAAGATAATGATAAAAATAAACACGTTATGTCCACTCCATATCAAATAACCACCATTAGTAAGCGTTCACATGTCGTACACCAAATACACTTGGAAAGATTACATCTTTAATGAAACCATAGAACCCTTCATGTATAGTACATAATCTAAAAGAAAATAGATTAAAAAATATGACACATAGAAATACTAAACACTCATTCAATAATCAATCCCAAGGGATTTCTCCATTGACAATATGATCACGTCAAGTTAGAAAGATAGAACCTTACCACTTTTTTTTATTCATGGAATTCCCTCCCATGAAGACCTTTTACTTTTCCCTTAGATTCTCCATTTGGCTTCAATGGTGGTGGTGGATTTGGGTGTCTTTGGTGGTTCATTTGTAGGAGGGGAAAGGAAATAGAGATGAAAAATGTTGGGGTCTTTGAAGGGAGAGGGCGCTATTTTTGGCAATAAATATTTTTAAAGTGTTTTGGGTTTTTTTTTACCAAGTATGGCACATAAAGCTATTCTTCTGCCAGTTCTTTAATGTCACACGTGTCGCACCATATGTCGGTCGCTAGTATATAAGGTCTTCTTATGGGTCAAAATTGTTCCAATAGGCCAGTCTCATATGAATGTACGGCGTTGCAGCAATGTCGATCAAACTTGGGACACAAAATGTATGTCATGATGCTGGTAGTGCCTATGGTTTATTGGAATGTAATGGGCATGTGGATGGATCAAATGGCCTATTCCTCATTAATGAATAACTGCGCCAACAACTCTACTTATACTCACTATACAAGAGGACTCATGCGACATCGCATACTAGGGTTCACATCACTTTTTCTTAATCCAATTCTAGAACAAAAAATATTCTTTTTATTGGTTACAGGAACTATAGTAGCCAATCTTAAAATGCAACTACTAGGGTTTGACGGCTAGATTATTAAAGGCACTATCGTAGCCGATCTTATTCTAGGCCTAAATATATCTGCCCTTTCAATTATGTAAGGTTTTTAGTTTAAGCTCAAGAATAGCCAACCATATTATACGATTGAGAGTTTGACATTAACCTGTTTGGAAACTAAGATGGTTGAAGACAAGACATAGCCAATCTCATTCAAGACCCAAAGATTTTCATGTTTTTGTATTACATTGGGTTTTACTTTAAAGCCCACGAATAGTCAACCTCATTACACGAGTGAGGGTTTGACAATTACCTATTCGACTAGTCATATTGGTGAAGGCCAGTCATTCGAGGCCAAAAAAATTAGGGTTTCATTTTAGGACAACGAATAGTCAACCCTATTATACAAGTCAGTGTTCGAACATTATCCTATTGATGGTCAAGATATAATGTTTTCTTTTTCATCACATGAACAGTCAACCTTATTCTATGATTAAGGGTTTGATAATAACCCATTTGACAGTTATCATTCATAAAGGCTAGTCACAACCGTTGTCAGTAATGGCTAAAAAAATACCATTACGACATTTAAGTAGTATTATACTAAGTCATATAGAATATTAGTATTAGAGTTCATGTTGACTTCAAACTCTTTCATGCAGTCCTCTATATATTTTGATCACTCAATAATAATGTTCATTATGGGAATTATTCTCTACAACGGGTAAGGTTGTCCTTTTTAGTCTAGAATAAGTCAACATTATTATACAAGTAAGAGTTTGGCCAATACCCATTCGATTCAGAAAATTTTGAAAAACAGACATAGCCAGATTAAATTCACTCCTTTTACCGATATTTTTTTATTAATTGTACTACGGAATACTATTTCCATAATATTTCATTCAGGCTTAGCCTTTGGGCTTGCAAATATTGATTTTGGGCTGAAAGCCCCACCCAATCAGCGACTTAGCATGAATGTTAGATTGATGTCGGTCCTGACGACATGCTACAACGACATCGGGTGATGTGGTTTAAACCCACTATTGTTCAAGCCCATATTGTTTCAACATTTGGGTCATTTGTACTATTTGGACCAGTTTTATTGAAGTACAAAGTTATTACAATGTAGGTCAACCTTGAACTTTGTCGATTATGTCTGCGACATCACTAATTGACGATTCAAGTCACACTGGTCCAAGCCCGCCTAAATTATTTTAGGTCTTTGGTCAAACCCCTTGCCCAATAAGTATGGACAATAACATTGCATTTCGTTATTTGAATATGTCATCCAGTGAAAAATGTAATGTGACTTTGCACGTCGGCTTAAAATGACGCCATTCGCTGCTGAGTATATAAACTACCCACCCTCAACCCACTCACATTCCTAACCTCGACGTCGCACCCAAAGCTCCCCCACGGGAAAAAATGTCATAAAACCGTTGAATCTCAACTAAAAATTGCCATTAGTAACATATATTTCCCCCAAAATAGCTATTGAATTCTCTTTCAATGTCTCCTTCATCGGATTCCATTCAAAGGAGAAGAGAAGCAAAACCCTAAACAAGGTAACTTTTTTGAACTAAATTTTTCACAATTTTGTATGTTTTCATTGACTCTTTTCTTTACTGATATGGAGTTTTTATTGAAATTTATATGAATGTGGTGCTTGATTTAGTTCTATATTATGCTATAGGTTTATAGGTTTTCTTTTAGGTTTTCAGTTTAATTTTAGGCCTAGGGGAAATGTTGGGAGGATTGTTTTTCCCAAAACATGCTACTTCTTATTTGTAAAAGACCTGTTACAATTGGTATGCTTATTTAGTTATATTTCATAGGTGTTTTTAACCAGTTGTGTACGCGTTGTATACATATTGGACCTGGTTGATCGACCGTACGATATCGCACATTCATGCATATGAATGTGTGACTTCGCATAGGGCACATCGGTCTGGATGATATGTCTATGAGATGCATGTGATCTCTATCAACACTTACATTCCAATGATATTATGCTCTCTTGGACTAAGCCTTGCCCATTTTCTTGTTCATTAGATGTCTCCAATAAAGCAGATAGCGAAGAGAGGCAGTAGAAAGGGAGAGAGAGTTTGTCCCTCCTAGTCCAAAGAGGTAAGGACCACAGATCGCAAACATTTGACAAATCGTACTTCTTCACCGAGAAGAATGAGAAGCGATTCAAAATTGTAAGGAACATGAGAATAAAGAAGGTGAGAGCAATGAGAACAACGGACGTCGAGCGACTTCAATTGGATGTCTTCCTTGAACCTTTCAAACCTTTGGAAACTGAGGTTTTAAATTTGCTAGACAAGCCCACGTACGAAATAAAGGTCAAGAAGTTCTACTCTATTTTCACTCGTCTCACAACACCATTTACCAAACAAAAGTCAACAGGGTGAACATGGTTCTGACATCATCCTTGATCAACGAGGCCATTGAGTGCAAATTTGTGCTAATACAGATGTACTTCAGGGACTCGTGGACTCTAAGGGATGATCTGGCAGGGGCCCTTCATCCCAACCGTATGGTGGAGAAGTACTTCAAAATTGAAGTGGGCAACGGGTTCATCAAGCCGATGGACATCAAGATTGATGCCATGCACTTTGAGGAGAGAATGATATACAATATCATTGTCCAAATACTAATCTCAGCCGGACATTCTTCTGAGTGCACTATCAACGGGGATATCCTGTACTGCCATATTGCAGAGAAGAAGGTTGTTGACCCCGGTTACACCATTATCCAGGAGATGCACACGGTGGCCCTCATCATGAAGATTTGGACCCTGCCCTGTGGCAACATCATCATTTCCCTTCTGGAGTAGTAGAATATTAAGATCTAATCAATGGAAAGGTCCAACCGAAGTACTACGATGGGAACTACGTCAACCAGAAGCACTGGCATTGGGAGGCGAGGACGTGGATTGATGGCAACATTTCTAAAGGAAATATTGATGTTTCTGCCATACCTGGGCCCAAGTGTACTTCGTCAGCATCCGAATTAAGGCATCATGACCCTCCACTCATGTTCCACGATCGAGTAGGAAATTTATTTTCATTTTTGGTTATTCCTAATTTTTTATATCTAAACATGTTATTTTATAATTAACTTCACATTTTTTTTCCACAATAGGATTGAAACGTAATGCCTGGGCCATGCTCTTGAAAAACGTGGCTGATACTAAGGCACAGTCCGCTATGTGTGCCAGATGATTGCTGAGTTAGAGGAACTTAAGGCAATGTTTGCCGGTGTTATCAATGCACCTCGTGTGGAACCCCATATGGATATATAGGGACATAATGCACATCTCGCTGAGGAAAAGGAGGATGGGGATGATAATGATGGGCTAAGCAGCAGTGATAGTGGAACATACTCCAGAAGTGGTAAGACAAGGTCTTCCAGCGATGATTCTGGGAGGTTCTCGTCGTACCTCTCAAAGATACAATTTATAATCCTTAAATGCTTAATAAATACAATTAAGTAGATAGTGGAAAGTCAGGGTCATCCACAAAGAAGTAGAATTTTCTAAGGGTTCATGCATATAGGGGTGAATATAAGCATAAATAGATATAGATACATATATATAAGCAATGTAAAGGGGGGGTTTCGGTTGGTTTTCTATGTTATGAATTGAAAGACAACACAATTATCAAAGTAAACTAATTATCCTATCATGCAACAAGCTACTAAAAAATGGTAAAATCACAATTAACAAAGCCTGGGGGGAAATTGATTTCCCCTTCCAAACCACTTATAGATATTAGACTCATTCACTCATTCCTTCACATTCATTACCTATGGGGAATGCTATCACTTCCATTTTTAAACATTCATTTCTTCTTAATAGTAATTTACAAAGACATTCAACGACCATTTGCAAAGCTCATTGATAAGCACTTTAGACCACAAAAAAATGCCTAAAGGTATTTCATCAATGGCAGTTTACACGAAGAACCATAGATTTGATAACAACTACAAGCATTTTACCAAATGCCTAGCCATTTAACCAAACAAAGAATTTATTAGACTAAAACTAGAACAAACAACATTAAAGATTCAATATTTCATTGCTACCTTAGGAAAAATATGATAACAAACAACATTAACATACTCATCTAGCAAGATTTACATCATTCACCCAACAAGAAGTTCTAATTCTATGTTCTTGGATTTTCATGTCAAAGAGCTAAGAAAGTGTGCACATCTCTAAACTCCTAACACTTAATCATACAAATATTTCATATTCTCAAACAACCCATAGCATAAATGAAGTAAACAACAACATTAATGGAAAAATAAATACTTCACAACCAATGCTCATGAAAGAGTAAAAATAGAGTCTTACTACATGGGTTTGGAAGCTTCAAACAATTGCTCCCAAGTGATAAGTTTAGCTAACACAAATCATACTAACATTTATAGATAAATTCATACATAAACAAAGAGAGAAAAGATGAACATAAATGAAGATCTAGGGTTTTAAGAGGAGGATTTTCGGCCAAGAGAAGTGTTAGCATGAAGATAAGGTAAAGGGAGTATTTATAGTCCACAAAAAGGTGAGAACAATGGTCAACATAGGTTTCGGGCGCGCGGGAGCTCGCGAGTGCTGGATGACCCGGGCGGAGCTGGCGTGGAGGCTGTGTCATTCGGGCGGGAACCGCGCGCAGTTTGGATCTGTAGCGCGGAGACTTAGACGCTGACGAGGAGTGCCCGGTCATCTTAGTTTGGATCTGAAGGTGGCTTTTTTCATGTTATTGGGCGTGCGAGCGTGGGTAGAGCGCCCAGTCATCTTCACCCGGCTGGTCTCCGTGTCGGTCGGCCGGCCATCGTTCTTCAAATCTAGACTTTTCTTCTACCAAATTTTATTGGCCTTAACATCTAAACCCGTATTTCCTTGTGAATCTTCGTTCTTGAATCTTTCATCATGAACATGACCATAAAAGATCTCCTGTAAACGCCTTAAACTAGAATTAGGATATAACTCCTAAATCATCATCCTAACTTTATTACCAACGAAGAATCCATTATTCTTACACAAAAGCTTAGTATATTACAAATATGAGTTTCAAATGTGATAAAAAGATATGAGCACATCACTCATAAGGATACAATTCCATTAGATTCAAAGTAGGTTACAAATTGAAGGATTTAGATACGAAAACCGAAAACGGTCATCTAAACCCCTTATGATATAAACATACCTAAATCTAGCAATTTTCCAACAAAAAGATAACAAAAGAGATGTTAAATACTTCGAAAAATACATGCATTTGACATTTCATCAATGAACTTATTTATAGCACACCATATAGCCCAAGTTACGATGCAAGGCAGAATTCGAATGATATCAGCAACACATTTATTTTTCACATATAAAGTCCTATACAAGAAATATCTGTTGCAGAGAATGTTATGATTATTATGTTGGACTTTGAATACTTTGTTCACCAGTTGCTAAATGTTCTTTAAAAAAATTCAAGAAACACATGATGAATATTATCAGAGTTACTATTACAGAAGCAACATTTGGATGGTAGGTTCAAATTAAATTCTTCCAAAACATCTGGCATTGCAATCAGACGATTTAACAGTCTCCAATTCCAAAGATTTATTTTGGAGGCATGAATGAAGACCATAGATATTTAAAGGATGGAACCTTTATTTGTCTGTGTCTAACCAATTCATAGGCAGATTTTAAATTGAAATTACCATTCTCAATATGCATCCAAATCAGTTCATCCTTATGTTCATTGAATAAATGATAATTGTCTTTTAAGGTGTTGATAACTGAGTTTGTGAAGAAGTATTTAAATAGAGAGATGTAGTAGTTTTGTTGATTTAGGAAACCAACTATGGACAGTTCCTGATGAGGTAATTCAGTTATTGATGACCAAAATTTAGAATATTGACAGAATTTTGTACAATTAGCATGCCAAAAGGATGATTCTCCATTACCAGTCTGAACAAAAGTATTATCAATTACTAAGTCTTGGATTTCTAGGTTTTTTTTTCAAGACTTAGTTGTTTTTTTATTGTCAGGTGTTGACCACATAAAGTGGGACCAAAGTGATTTTCCTTGCTGGAGCTTCCACCATAGTTTTAGGGAATTTTTTTTGTCATTGTGTTAATCTTTTAGATGTAAAACGTTTTCATCTTTAGGAAAGCTTAATTTTTTACAACTTCTTCAAATTTCCTTTTGTTATTTGCTGGATCATGATTATACCATAAAATTTTGCAAATAATTTGTGTAGTTCATCAATTGTAATCTGGGTGGATTTTAAAACTGTGAGGATATGTAATGGAATTGTGGAAAGAACATGTTTGATTACTGGGAGTGTACCAGCTTGTGTAAGGATTTTATTTTGCCAGGAGTTGATTTTACAGTGGATAGAGTCCAAACGACTTTGGTAATAAATGTTTTCATTTCTTTCATTGAAGATTGTGCTGCCTAAGTATTTTAAAGGCAGTGAACCTGAGATCATTTTCATTTCAGTTTTAATAACTGAAACAATGCTTGGATTAGCATATTTTGATATGTAAAAGGAGGACTTGTCAAGGTTTATCTCTTGTCCTAAAAGCCTTTTCATATTTTTTTAGAAATTTCATAATTTTTTTATTCCTTGTTTTGAGTATCTCAAAAAGATTGCATTATCAACTGCAAAAGAGAGACGTGTTACTAGTTTCATTGATTCTGGGAGTTTATAATAGCCAATATTGGTATATTGATATTGGAAATTAATGTTCCTAGAGAAAGCTTCTGCAATGAGGATAAAGAGCAAAGGAGAAAGAGGATCTCCTTGTTTTAATCCTCTTGAAGCTTGGAAGAAGCCAAATGATTCTCCATTTATTAAGATAGAAGAGAAAGTTGACTTTAAGTTTTCCATAATAACTTCATTGAGATGATCTGAGAATCCTATTTTTGATAAAAGTTTGGAAAGAAAGTCTCACAGGATACTCTGTCAAATTCCTTCATCATGTCTAGCTTAAATATCATATTAATTCCAGGTCTTTTTGAATGAACATAATTTTCCATTTCTTGCATTAATAGAACATTATCAGCCAGTTCTCTTTCTGTTATAAAGGCTGTTTGTGAGATTATATTTTGAAGAATGGGTTTTAATTTGTGTGAGATAAGTTTAGTTAAGATTTTATTTATGAAGTTACATAGACTTATTTGTCTGAAGTCTTTAAATGATGCACACAATTCATTTTTAGGAATCAAAGTTATTAATGATGTTTGGGATAGAGTTTAAGTTCAGAAAGTCATTAACTGCATTAATTAAGTCGCTTTATAACACACAAGCACTGTGTATAAAATATACATGGGAATCCATCTGGACCAGGAAATGATTCATTGTCCATGTCTTTTAGAATTATTGAAAGTTATTCTATATTTTTGGGTTTAATTAGCTCTGTGTTTGTGTCTTGGTTAATTATGGTAGGTATATTTTCTAGCAATACTACAGTATTTATACCTGAGGAGTCTTGGGTTTCCACTGATAAAAGATCAGTGTAGAAACTTACAGCTTCAGAGCCTTTTAAATTTTGTTCATGGAACCAATATCCTTTATCATTTTTAATGGATGAGATAGTTTGCTTTTTATGCTTTGGTTTTACATGTAGATGGAAAATTTTAGTATTAGAGTCACATTCTTTAAGCCATTTAATTCTTGACTTCTGTTTTCAATTTTTTTTGGTTTTTTTAAAGCTATTGTAAGTTCTGCTTTATCTTTATTATAATTTGTTAAAGTTTCAAAATCTTCTTTAAGTTGCAAGTTTTCTTTAGCTATTGAGAATATTTCTTCAGCTGATTTAACCATATCAAAAAAATTTCCAAGAACATTTCAATTCCATATTTTAAAAGCCAATTTAGTATTCTTTAGCTTAAAAGAGAACTTGTTCATTCTTGAAAGAGTACAAATGTTCCAAGAGTTTTCTATAAGATTTGAAAACTCCAGATGTGAGATCAAAAATTTTTGGAATCTAAAGGCTTTGGATTTGTTGTGCATTGCTAGTTTGACAATTTTAGAATTAAGGAAGAGTGGTCTGATTTTTCTCTTTCTAGGGTTTGAACATGTGTTATAGGAAAAGATGAATCCCATAACTCATTGTTAGGGCTCTATCTAATCTTTTCCAAACCCTACCTTTAGGCCTCATGCCAGTTTATGTGTAGAGGTTGCCTAAGGTATTAGCTGTGGATAGATTAATTTCTGATATGAAATTTTGAAAGTTTTTGATACCTCTTTGATTAGGAGATGAAGGGCTAATGTATTCTTCCGATTTTTCTATTATGTTAAAATCTCCTATTAAACTTAGAGGTTTATGCCTTAGATTTAGAATAGAATGCCAAAATAATTTTCTTTCTTTAATTGTGTATTTTGCATAGATGATGTCTATTAAGAAATTTTGGTTGAGGGAGAAGTGATTGATTTTAGATAGGATTATTTGATCCTCACTGCTAAGTATGTTGATATTTACTGAGTCATCCCAAAATATCCGGATTTTATTGAATGGGTACTCACAAAAGTTTTTATATCCAATTTTCTCAACAATGACCTGTATAGAATCATATTGCAGCATTGGTTCCATTATTGCCATGATAGCTATTTTAAATCTCTTTTTAATATCTATTAATCTTTTCTGTGTTGGATTATTTCCAATGCCCCTGACATTTCATGATAGTATGTTAAAATTAATCATTTAAACTTGTTTATTAGGGTTCAATGTGGATTTGGTGGAGATAGTTTTTGGTGTTGATGTGTAGTCTTTCTTATTGTACCTTCTTGGCTTAGGATTTAGCTTAGGTTTTTCTTGTGAAGTCCAAGAATCTTCTTCTGCCTAAAGGTTTAAGAAAGAATTTTCTTTAGTTTTTGATTTTTTGAGAATGGAAGTTAGTCTGTTTTGAGATTCCTTAAGGTTTTCTTAAATTTCTGAGAAATTAGAAGTCTTCTCAACTTCTCGGTGAGACTTTAGACTTTTGGTTTGTTCATTGTTTAAGCATTCAAGTATTTTATTTTGGGATTTGTTTGAGCTAAGAAGAAGGGAATCCCCTGCACTTATCTCAATGAAATCTTTTAAGTTATTATCTTCCTTACAGTGTTTATAGTATTTAAGTTAACAGGTTTTATACTGAACTCATTATCATTTGATAGGCCTGTAACCTCTGAAGGTTCAATTTGTTTTAGCATGTCATGTTGGCTTGAAATGTCATCTTATGTTTCATTTTGTCATTTTTAGGAGATGCAAAAGAGACATTAAGAACATCACATTCAGGAATGGTAGAAACATTTAGCACCGAAAAGTGGCATAAAGGAGACATTAAGAACATCAGAATCAGGAATGGTAACAAAATTTTGCACAGAATCAGCAAGGGGCATAGAAGGAACCCGTGATCTCTGAATATGAACCAACACTTGAGAACTTAGCTTAGTAATCTCTGTTACTGCATTAATCTATTTCCTCAATTCCATCCGTGTATCCTCTGCAATTTTATCCTGTGTAGAAACTACTTGAGATGGGTTATTAATGTTAATCTGCTGATTAGAGTTAGTTTTATTTTTGAGAATTGGAATGTAAACTTTATCTTTTGCCAATATCCCTGAAGATGAAGTGCCAATCACATTACCTTTTTCCCTTCCTTGTTCACCATGTGATTGGTCTTCTTACCTGAGGTAGGAGTTTCTTTTGGTCTCCATGCAGTAAACTTGGAATTAGATGGATCATATCTGTAAATAGAAGCTAAATGACCTAGTTTCAGGTAGCTAGTGCAGTATTGAAGAAGACCTTTGTATTCTATATACTGCCATAAGGCAATTTCTTTGAAGCTTAGCCATATTATTTCAAGAAGAGATTTAGTAGTCACATCAATTTCTACACAGACAAGAGCAACATAAGGTCTAGTCCAATTTAAGGTAGCTTTATCTACTATAACAGGAGTTCCTATCAGGTTACTAATTGAAGTCATAGTAGAATATTCAAAATTGTTTTGTGGTAATGCATGTAGGGAAACCCAAATCGGAGAAATTGGTGAATTAGCATTAGGGTTGAAGGTTGGAATCCATTTTGTCATTCTAATCGAGTATGATAAAAAATTCCAAGTTTTTTATGCAACCAACAACGATAGTAATCATCGAAAAGAAAAATGAATTAGAACCTATTTGTTATCTAACAAATTATTTTTGGTGTGACCTTTGAACCCAACTGTCTGAAAATCCCTTCAAAGTTTCTCCATCTGAGGACGACTTCGAGAGAATTCCCCTACGAGGGTCCATCTTAAAGGTTCCTCTAAATTGTTGCATTCTTCATCGCTGAAATGCAATCTCGACTCCCCTAAATGATCAATTTGAGGTTTTGGAGTGAAGGAAGCTTTGTGGGTTTGATATTCAGTTGGAATGAACAAGGCTTTTTGGAGTTCACCATTGAGAGCTTGGATGTAGGATATGGTATGGTTGGATTCAGTTTTGTGCTCCGCCATAGTGGCGTCACCGACTGGTAAGCGGTTGTGGAAAGCTGAGATAGTAGAGTTTGTCTATTGTCGTCGATCTGAAATTCTTGGAGGAAGAAAATTGGCTCAGAGAACACCCAAATTTTACTTTAATCCAAAATTCTCTGAGTTCTTTTCATATAATTCAATATGTCCATTTTTTCAATTTGCCTTTTGGGTTACTAGATCCCAAAACAAAATGTTGTTTTATTAGTATTTGATAGTCAGATATTGTTTTAATCCCTTTTCTAAAATAAAGCATGTTACCATGTTTTTGTCAAAATTTCTACATGTGCAAGGTTAGGTGTTTGTATTTCATGTAAACGTATCTTAGTTATGATGATGTAATGTTGTGATGTATTGTTGTTGAGTGACTAAAACTGAATCACTTTTACCGTTTTCAACAAATCTTGCTTGTTACAGAGGCTTTCCAATTTAATCTGGTTCATTTTAGTTTAATATTTTTTTAAATGGTCCAGTAAAAATATTTTTGCTTAAGAGAACTATGTCTCAAAAACAATTACGGAGACTCGTTTATCTAAAAGGGAGCTCTCTTTTTTTCTAATAGCTAAACTCGTCTTTTTTATCCTATAATTATTTTTAGACAGTTATTTTTAATACTTTTTAACCTATAAAAGTGATATTATTTTATTAATTAATTATTTTTAAAAGAGTATATGAAACCTACATTAGTCAAAATGTGATGATTAATTTACATGATTATTGATGCTTCCATTTGCCTTTGCAAGACATGTGAATGGAAAATTACAACAAGAGGTGTTGCTCAAGGATCGCTACGGTAACATTTGGAATGTGAAGGTCGTAAATATTAAAGGTCGAATATTCTTTTATGATGGTTGGTCGAAATTCGTCAAACAAAACATTGTGGAAGCAGGGGATATTCTTCAATTTCGTTATGACGGGGGTCATGTATTTTACTTGACTTTACTAAGATTTGATTCTTGTGATAAAAAGGGAGCACGAATACTCATCCAAAAAGTTAAGGAAGAAGAATACGACGATAAATACGAAGAGTACCACGTGGAAATTAACAAGTCGAAAAAACACCATTTTTCACGTCACTGCAAGCCCCACAAGTGAACCAGAGATTTAGCTGCAAAGTTTGTACAATATATTTTTTCTAAATTTTTAAAAATTAAATGTTTACAAGATTTTTTTTCCAGTTTCATAAAAAATATTTATCGAATAACGTCTAACTATTAAATTTATTTTTTTGTGTAGCTCTTTTTGATTTAATATGAATAAGAGAAACTTATTGTCAATGATGTGAAAATTTAAATTCACTACATTGCATTAATAAAATCAAAATGATTATATTTTGTGTTGATATTCCATGTCCACGTTTCTTATTTTTACTTTAATAAATTTTGGTGTGTGTTTGTGTAATGTTGGACCTTTTGTTTGACATGTGGTTGGTATTGTGTGTCGTAAGTGGCCAGTACATCCTTTTTGTTCTAGGAAAGTAGACAATATCACGTATGACCAACGAATTCTTTCATATCAAAATTTATGTCATTGTTATTTTCTGAAATTAAGCCTATTGAAATCATTAAAATATTAATTATGGTTTGATTTTATAAGAAAAATTTTAACAATATTTCCCTTTAAAAGAAACTACAAAAGATTTTAATTTTTGGTCAACATGTCTTAGGGCATGTGCAGTAGTGGTCTCTTAATTTTAAGAGATCATTCTAGAGACCGAAAATCCCCACAATGGGGGTCTCTAGAGTGGTCTCTTAACAAGAGACCACTCAAGAGACTCTTGCTAAGAGGCTGGACAAGAGCCCATATTGTCAGCCAAGAACTGACACGGTCAGGGCCCATGTGCCAAACTTTTTGCCAAAATGTTCTCGGCCAAATGTTTTCCTTGGCCAAATGCTTTCCTTGGCCAATTTTTTAAACATTTCCTGCTAAAAACATTTCCTTCCAAAAATGTTGTTCGCCAAAAACATTTGCTGCCAAAATTTTCCGGGCCAAAATTTTCTCACCAAAAATGTTGTTAATTTTCGCGGCCAAAATTTTGTTAATTTTCTGCAACAACCAAAAAATTTAATTAATTTCATTATATTTGGAAAAATAAAATTCTATTTTAAATTTCGTAACGTATTACAAAATTTCACATTCAACTTATTTTGCGTGGACAAATTTATTTAGATTAAATGTTAATGGTGAAATTAATGAGTAGAATAGAGAAAATCAAGTGGGCTCCATGAATAGTGCAGAGTGGTCTCTTACCACTGTGGAGGCAAAAAAGATGTTCTCTTAAGTTGTCTCCTAGGGTGAGTGGGAAGAGAGAGATTGAGAAAAATAATATATTTAATTGGTAAGAGACCGTTAGCGGTCTCTACCACTGCACATGGCCTTAATTGTTGTAATTGACGATATAGGTTACTTTTCCACTTAAAAATTATGTATATATATATGAGCATATCTACATATACATAGACACACAAATATAAATAATATATTATATATTCATGTCACTTACATAATGAGAAATATAGAGCATGTCATGGGATCAAATTAAATAGATCAGGACTCCTCTTTCCTATGTATATGTTGTTTAAAATATAATAAATATTGTGTTTGATAAGGAGGAGAAAACTTAATCATCCTCCAGGAGAGAGGAAAAAAATCACTTGATCCTTTTTGTTTTGATCTTTTCACCTCTAAAAGAGTTCGATAGCCAAAAAATCCATATTTTGCTACATAGATAAAAAAGAGAGGAGGCAATGCGAATTAGTATGTAATCTATCTACATTGACCTTTCTATTAATTTTTAAATTATTTGGAATAAAATTTATTTTCATAAAATGAGTGCGAACCCTGTAAAATTAAACTTTTATTCATTGATTTTTGTTTTATGTTATTTAATAAATTATTATATTCAAGAATCAACACTAATAAGAAATTAATATTTTTCAGTTTATTCCAGCCGAAACCATTAGAGCCCATAAACTTAATCTTCCCAATGTTATAATACTTCGTGACTTTGCCGGGAGTGAGTGGAAGGCAGAGTATAGTTCATGAGCCGATGGTCATTGTCACTATAATGGGGGTTGGAAAGAACTTTGTCACGTAAACCACATAAAGGAAGAAGATGTTTGCATTTGTGAATTTACGAAAAGGGGAGACAAATATCCTTACATACAGGTACAAATTGGCCGGTGAACGAATATTGCATAATCATATGATTGTTTCATCGACTTTTTCAGCCTTAGAATTTTGCTCAATTATCAAATTTTTAGCTTATCTATTATTCTTTTAAACTATTATACCATGGCGATCATGTCATGTTTTTAGTTTTTTTGTTATAACTAATGGTGATATGGATTATATTTCTTGTCCTTTTATGAATTGTGATAAAAAATTTAGTTGTCGTTTCCCTATATGCTAAATATCATTCAATTCTTTTATTTGAAAATATATACAATCGATTCTTATTCTAAATTTATAACTATAATAACTTAATATGTATGTATATGTTTTTCAAAGTAATAGAAGTCTATGTTTAATTCCATACATGTCTTAGCTCTATTATGATAATAATTTCATATGTTTATGATTTTTAAATGGTGTAAAAGTATATGTAATAAAAATCATTTTCTAAACTTCGTAATCAAGAAACATTGTTTCATTACACGAGTTAGCTCTCTATACACTGTATTGAGTTGCATAAAACTTGGCATCTAATTTAAAATGTCATGATTCTACATTATTTAAATAAATAGAAACAAACTACAAAGTAATAACATAGTATCCTTGCAAAGTTTTCCTCTTTGTTAGACACCTCCCCATAGATGTTCCCCATATGAACACGTGGAACTTTATTTACCAAGTTCTTCTAACAATACTCGGATTTTTTCGTTAGCAGTGCAAAACATTGTGAAAATTAGAATTCAAGCTCAAACAGATTAAGAGCTGGTTGCAACACTTTCCAAACACGCATTAATGTTATCCAATAATATGTGACATCTTTCTAATACTAACTTCTCCATATTCAGAATTTGGTTGCCTTGAGTAGTTTAATATCCTAGGACTTGTAATCTTGTTGTATTATGGTGGCTACACCTGTCAATAAATTTCCGTTTAGTTATCTTTATAACTACGAAAGTTATAAATTGTAAATCTTCTTTTATAATAAATTTGCGTAAGTAGATTAATTTCATCACTTGTTGTAACAAGACATCAAGGCTTTTGCAAATCCAATATATGTGGAAATAAATGAATGAATTCTCAAAATATTTCATCATAATTAGCAAGCATGGTGTTATTTATGAATCTTGTTGATTCTCCTTGTTTTAATAAACAACATTTTACTTATTTAGTTTTTTAGGGTCTTCAATGATTATGTTTGACAGCCAATATATCTAATTACGTATAATAATTTAAAATAAAAATTAATGTTCAAAAGATGAATCCAACAAGATTTCAGATGACATTTTTATTATATTTTTATATTATATATATATTAGTTGAAAATTAGGGTCAAAGTTTACAAATTTTGACTTTGAAAAAGCAAGTAAGCAAGTTTTGGTGAGACAGAGGGAGTATATAGATTGATAATGTAATCTCTTTTGGACCAGAAATTCATATATCTTGTTAATTAATAAATAAGATAAACTTTCATAATAAAACACATGAGGATGCACTACTCCATATATTGCATATTTTTAAATATATATTTCGTTGTGATTGTAATGCGTAATAAAACCTATCTCTTACCTTACAAGCGATGGAGAAAAACCAATATTGATTTGTCTCATGCAATTTTCTCTTGCAAACATTGCACGATGAATTACCAGGAAAAAGTTGCTCATGCAATTTTTTACATGTTGCTATCCTCTTGGGAATACGGCTTGAAGTGTTTGTGGAAAATTGTTTGTGGCCAAAAAACAATAACAAATTATAGTGAGTAATAGATAAACCTAACTTTTAGAGAGAAAAAAGTCAATAAAGAACAAAATACTCACTAGTTCAATATGAAGGTAATTAAACTGTACATACTAGACATACTCCGCCGCTTCTAATATGATGCCATATCCACATTCCTACAATTTTACTTAATTCATGTACTGATTATTTAATAACCATTGAAATTATGTTGAATCAAACAATTTCACCATAATTGATATGATCTTCTATCTCTCTCACCGGTACAATATATGGGTATACATAGTGATAGATTTTGAAGAGTTTGTGATCTTTATGCAAACATGAGATACACAGTATATGCTACCGCTCGAGATATACAGAACTGAATAAGTTCGTTATACTTCACCTCGTGAAGCAAGCTTGGTAAAAAAAAGGTTGTCTTAAGGTGGTGATCAAGCCTTTGATGTAGTTATCCGTCCCACAGTTCTTCAAATTTTGAATTCATCTTATAAATTAAATTAATCAAATAAATACTTTAGTCGCATAATCCAAGTAAAATGTTAAATTTATAAATGTAGCATCAACGATTTTTTTATTGATTTCAATGTATAAATTTTCAAAATGATTTTTGAAACTATGCATGAAGCATGATTTGATTCTTCAAATTTATCATATAAAATGAACCGATAACAATAAACCAGTACCTCATTCAAAATGCCTCGTACATTCCTACTAATGTAGAACCATATAGTTTCTTTCACTATATAATCTAGTACATAACGGCCAAAGTTAATGATAAAATAAAAGGTTGGACTATAAACTGGAAATGATGATAGAATATTTTCCTATTTACGGATAAATTCATTTCCAACTAACATCACAACGATGTATTACATCCGGAAAAATTTAAATTCTTTTTAAAAATTCTAATTTAGTGCAATATTGCTGTTACATATAATTCATTTTCTGTTATGAACATCCATTAAGTAATTGAATGAGTATATAATTATTTCATTTAAAATATAATCACATCAATAATAATAACATTTTAGTATTAAATAATAAGTGTCAAAAGAAACTTGTGAACCTGATGAGAAGAGCCCGAGATTGACATCTTCTTTAGTATTTCCTTTTTAAAGTTCTTTGTGAGTAAAAAGTAAAAGAGTGATGTGATTATCGTTCATAACTACCCCTTTATTATTATTTAGTTGTCAAAATAGGTTGTTACATAGAACTTTTAAAAATAGCAAAGGGGAATAATTGTAGTCAAGAAGGTTTTACGCTAAGCAATGAGTACAGTCAATGATGGAGATCTGGATACGACTACCACCATTAATGAAGACATTCCACGTCTTGATAAAACATTCAAGGGTTATGTTCGTGATCCTCTAAGCGACAAAGCTGGACCTATGACAAGGTCAAGAATGAATCTTAAAGATGCTGCATTGAATGCTTTGATTAATCACCTTCATGATGAAAAATTTAAGAAGAAGTTGATAAGTACTTGGATTACTTATTCAAGTTTGTCGATCAACTAAAGACATTTTGAAGAACACTATACTCTTTTTCCTACTGGGTTTTTTTAATGAGGTAGTGTGATCATTGTAACATTAATTTTATTTTGGGTTTTTGGACTGATAGTTTCGGCCATGTGGG
>JAUOBV010316048.1:0-11001 GCA_032360425.1 Rubia occidens | reverse complement strand
TAGAATATTAGACCCATTTAGGACCCGTTTTGGACCCAAGACCCGTTTAGACCCATCGGGTCTGGGTACGGGTCTAACTAAATTTTTCTTAGGGTCGGGTTTGGGTCTTATTAGACCCGACCCAGACCCGACCCATGATCATCCCTAGTGATAGCAATGCAATCAGTATCAACTGGATCATTCGACTTGAAGCGATGTCGCTCCCAACTATCCAAAGCATCATCTCATGGTTTCTCACCACATCTACTACTTCTGGACACATTGGTTAGTGGAAAATTGTTGGGATCGCCAACAAAATGTGGAACGAACGGATTATCGTCCGCCATCTTCGCTAAACTGCTAAGAAAATCAACGGTTAGTAATAAAAATCACCCCCTTCTCTTTCCTTGGTAAGGTCAATCACCAAGTGTACATCACTCACAACTCACAAGGCAAAGACTAATGTAAGGGCAATTGATCAATTCACCGCTAATTCAAAGCAAAATAGGAGATAAGTACTGTAGAACTTATATTGAAATTTAAAATATATAAACTCAAAATTGGGCTCTACGACCTGGAATTAAAAATTCTACAAATAATAAGGAACAAAATGAAATTTTAATGGCATGAATCAGAGCTGTAATGAAGAGGTTATGATCAAAATTAGAATGCTTTATATAGGCCTAAAATATTCCGCAAATTTAAGAAACTTTTACGAAACCAAATAGGATTAGGAATTAACCCCCAATTCCTTCTTTGAACGAAAATTCAAGGAATTACTTTCTTCCCAAGATAAAATTTCAGATCAATTTTCCCACTCTCAATTGGATTCAACTCCCTTTTCCTTTTCCTTTTCCTTTTCCTTTTTTAATTAGGATTTTTTTGTTCTTTTCCTCTTCAAATTGGATTTCTTTTTTCTTTTCTTTCTCTCTCAGCCCCAACTCCAATTTTTTTATACATATAACACTCACAATCATAATCTTATTCCCCAATAAAATTTTGGCCCGTGCCATTCCCAATTTTCAAAAATTATAAAACAGTCTCCAAACTTTTGAAAATTACAATAAGACCCAAATTTCTGATTTCTGAACCCCAATTACGATTTTGAAATCCTTAAATATTCCACCCTTTGTTTTTTATTTTCAAAAAGTCTTGGAAATAATTTGGCTTATATAAAACTTGGAATAAGAAAATTGCGACAACTTCCTCTTGATTCAAATGAACTTCGAGGTATTCAAGATCGTATGGATCAAGAATATGACACTAGATATATGAAAAACGATACAAGACTCTATTTTTATTGAATATGGTGCGATCAAGAATTAATAACAATTCAAGTTCACTGAATCAAGGAACGATAAAGAAAACGAATAGGATTATGAGCATGTAATAATTTTTCAGAAGAGTTGAAGAAAAATATCGCAAGTTCATAAACTGTATAAGCTACCTAAAAACTACGAAACTAACCAGGAGGTGAAGGTGGATAATACTTGTTAACACTCAGACCCTTTGACATCCTCCTGACTCGATTGAAGAAGGTGAAGGTGGATTGTAATACTGAAGTATTATAACTCTCGGACCCTTCGACGACCTTCGACTCTCGATTCAATCCTCCTGCTAAGAAAGATCAAACAAACAAAGTTAAAATATGACATGAAAAAGTTTATAATTTTAAGATTTCGGCCACCGGAATCTTTCGCTTTGCTCTGATACCAACTGATATGAATCTCCTTGCGAAGACTCTGGATTACGGAATTGTGGATCTTTCACAACAATAGGGATCTTGCAAAACCAAAGTTGGATGCACGAAATTCAAGTGTCTAGCCCTCGGGGTACACTCAATTTTGACTTGCTCACTAACTAGCCCGGAGGATTAGTTCACAAGGTTATTGATATTTAATTAACCCGCAGGATTAAGCAACAATGGAGACACTCGCAAGCAATGAGTATAACTCAAAATTTTGAATATATATTGATAGAAGTGTGTGTATGGCTCGGCCATATCCCTCTATATATAGGGGATTTCTTGCCTAAAACCCTAATCACAATTGGAATCTGAATCTACTTATGGCAGCTTTAAGAAGCTAAAACCATATCTGATTAAAATAGCTATTTTAAATGCTAATTTCGGTTGCCCCCTTCAAGAAGTAGTCTTGAAGAATATTACCTTATCTAATCTTACCAAATCCAATTCTAATAAGAATAAAACTGAATATTTCAAACCCTAATGGACTGTATTTTCAAAATAAGCTCTTCAAAGCCCACATGGCCGAGCTTCATCGGTCCAATAACCCAAATTGAAATAATTTTACAACATTTTACAAAGATCACACTACCTCATTAAAAACCCCAGTGGGAAAAATAGTATAGTGTTCTTCACGACGTCTTCAGTTAATCGACGAGCTTGAATATTTAATGCAAGCCCTAGCCGACTTATTCTTGAATTCTTCATCTTGAAGTTGATCCATCAAAGCATTCAATGACTCATCTCTAAAATTTATTATTGACCTTGTCATCGGTCCAACCATGTCACTTAGAGGATTCGGAACATAACCCTTGAATGTTTGATCTAGTCGTGTAATGTTTTCATTTGTGGTAATAGTCGTCTTGGCATCTCCATCATAGAAAGACATAATTTTTGTGACACAATTACAATGATATGGTTTTATACCATGTGAGCAAGATAAAAAGATTTTTCATAGTACTATTTTGTGATTAGGATTTTTCTGTGCCACTTTCGGTAACACCTCAATTTGAATGACATCATTTATGTGACACAACTAGAACGACATCATTTTTGCGACATTTTTGTGAAACAAGTCGAACAACATCATTTGTGCAATATTTTTTTTAGTAATGGGTAACTGGTCAAATGAGTATTTTAAAAATATGGGTTAAGCGGGTTGGTTTTGCAGGTTAAAACTTGTGGGGTTTTTTAGAGAGAGAGAAAATAAAAGGTTTAAAAGAGATGGCGGCCGGCCTTTAAATTTCAAATATTTTGTATAGAGGGCGGTATGAAAAGTTGGGGAAAAAGGAGGCTGGCCTTTTTATTTTCTTGGTTTTCTAGAAATTAGAATGTATCCTCTCTTAAAGACCCGATAAATTGATTCTTAGACTATTATAAAATTGTCTAATTTACTCCGTCCCTAAAAAAATCCTTGTAATCCATCAATTAACATAGTAATTCTATGTCATATAATATATTTTTTGTCCTATAATCAATGTCATCTTCCATTCTACATCATCATCCACCCGGTAGATACCTCTTTGTCTTTCTTAACATAGAAACATTTTCTGCATTATCATAATTGCCTTAAGTCTAATTCTTTGCTTTTTGGATCTCATAATCACAACCTTCTTCCATTTTTACATATTTCTCAACAGATACCCTTCGTTTTTATCAACTCTAGAAATATTTTCACCTTATATGTTATAGACTTCCTTAATTATTAGAGTGCAGTGCAGTGCAGATTGGTTAGTTTCCCAATTTTGAAACTTCTTTAAACAAATTAGCTATTTTTTTGTTCCATCATCTCCCCTTTGTTATATTAATATTTTTTTTAGCTATTCCGATCTTTCATGCCATTTTCGCTGTGATTGGATGATTCAATTATAAAGACATCATTTGTGCGATATTTGTGTAACACAATTACAATGATATCGTTTAATGCCATGTGGGCAAGAAAAAACATTTGTCATACTACTTTTTTATGATTAGGATTTTTCTGTGCCACTTTTGGCAATGCCACAATTAGTACGACATCATTTGTCTGACACAACTAGAACGACATTGTTTGTTCTGCATTTGTTTAAGTAATTGATTAAATTGGTAACGGGTCCAATGAGTATTTGAAATATAGGGATCGAGTAGGTTGGGTTTGACCATCCATCCTTTTTGTGAACATGCACTTTCCCTCTCTCTACAACTCTTGACGTCTTAATACATACAAAATTGTTTTTGTGTTAAACAAACACCTCTTTTCTACGATTGTTGGTGCTTTAAGGTTGGTCAACATGAATTTTAATTTCTATTTTAAAAGTTCTTTTCCCTTTTGGTGTTTGATGCTTTCGAAAGCACGATTTGAATTTTTTACTAAAACTATTTTTTTTACTCTTTAAACATTTTATTTATTTTTTGGAGCGCAAGAACATGGATTTTATTTCTTTTTTTCAAATGTTATTTAACATAATTCTTGGATTTATGGTATTGATCATTCGTTGAAACCTGCGGGGTTTGTTTAGAGAGTGGGAGGATAAAAGGTTGAAATAAGATGGTGGTCAGCCATTCAATTGGAAATTCAAAGAAGCAAAGGCACCGGTTTCTTTCTAATATACTTGGTCTGTCAGCAGGATCAAAGACAGTCTCCAAACTGTAGCCGAGCCTAAATAAGAAAAAAGCCTCCTGAAAAGACAAAGGCAAGGCCAAAGTCATAGAAGATGATGATTCCGACATAGTCTTGCTTCCCTTGAGAGGGGAGAGTTTTTTTCATTGGCTCGAAAGAAGAGCGTACGAGGAGCCGAAGTAGCATCGCTCCACAGATTTGTAGGGAAAAGGCTAAATAGACTCTGGCTCTTTATAGACTTCTTTAATTCTTAGAGTGCAGTCCAGTGCATATTTTCTTAGTTCCCCAATTTTTAAACTACATTAAAAAAATTAGTTCTTTTGTTTTTTCATCATCTCCCCATTGTCACACTAATTTTTTAGATATTCATATCTTTCATGCCATTTTCGGTGTGATTACATGATACAATTGGAAAGACATCATTTGTGCGACGTTTTTGTAACACAATTACAATGATAACGTTTAACACCATGTGGGCAAGAAAAAATAAATTTCATACTACTTTTTTGTGATGAGGCTTTTCTGTGCCACTTTCGGTAATGCCACAATTAGAATGACATCATTTGCATGACACAAATAGAATGACATCATCTATGCGACGTTTGTGTGAAACAACTAGAACGACATCATTTCTAAAACGTTTGTTTGAGTAATGGATTAAATGGGTAATAGATCAAATGAGTATTTAAAAAATATGGGTCGAGCGGGTCGAGGTTGCTAGTTATAAACCTGTGGGTTTTTGTAGAGAGGGGGAGAATAAATTTTTTTTAAATAATGGGTGGTCAGCATTTTAATTTTAGAGATTTTGTATTGGGGTGGGATGAAATTTGGAAAAAGGTGGTTGACCTTTTTATTTTTTTGGTTTTTCTAAAAAGAAGAATGTCTTCTCTTTTAAAATTTCGAGAAGACTAGTATAAAATTGTCTACTTCACTCCACCCCTACAAAAACTCTCCGAAATTCATCAATTAATATAGTAATTCAATGTCATATAATATATTTTTTCCCATCCTATAAACAAAGTCATCTTCCATTTCTACATCATTATGATCCACCAAGACAGATTCCTCTTCATCTTTCTTAATGTAGAAACATTTGCTACATCATCAAAACTACCTTTAGTCTGGTTCTTTGCTTCTTGGATCTCATAATAAATGTCATCTTCCATTTCTACAACATCCTCAACAGACACCCCTTTGTTTTTATACTCTCTATAAACATTTGCACCTCCATTTTATAGACTTCATAAATTCTTAGAGTGTATTGTAGTGCATATTGGTTTTCCCAATTTTGAAACTACTTTAAACAAATTATCCTTTTTTGTTTAGTTCCATCATCTCCCCTTTGTTATACTACTTTTTTAAAAGCTATTTAGATGTTTCGTGTCATTTTTGGTGTGATTGCATGATACAACTAGAAAGACGACATTTGTGTGACGTTTGTGGGAGACAATAACAATGATATTGTTTTATACCATGTGAGCAAGAAAAAACCGTCTTACTACTTTTTCATAGTTAAGATTTTTCTGTTAAACTTTCGGTAATGTCACAATTAGAATGACATTATTTGTAGGCCACAACTAGAACGACATCGTATGTGCGACGTTTGTTTGACTAATAGACTAAATGGATAACAATTCAAATGAGTATTTTAAAAATATGGGTCGAGCGGTTGGATTTGCGTGTTGAAACTTGCGTGTTTTTGTAGAGAGCGTGAGAATAAAATGTTTTAAAAAGATGGTGGATGGCCTCTTAATTTTAGAGCTTTTGTATAGAGGGTGGGATGAAAATTTGGAAAAAAAGGCGCGTGACCTTTTTACTTTTTGGGTTTTTTCTTAAAAAAAATGTATTCTCTTTTTAAAACCCGATAAATTAATTCTTAGACTAGTGTAAAATTGTCTAATTTACTCCGCCCCTACAAAAACTCCCCAAAAATCATCAATTTATATTGTAATTTGATTTCATATATTATATATTTTCCATCCAATAATCAAAATCATCTTCCATTTCTACATCATTATCATCCACCCCGATAGATTCCTCTTTGTCTTTCTTAACATAGAAACATTTACTACATCATCAGAACTACCTTTAGTCTGGTTCTTTGCTTCTTGGATCTCATAATAAAAGTCATATTCCATTTCTATATCATCCTCAACAGACACTCCTTTGTTTTCATGCACTCTAGAAACATTTGCACCTTTCATTTTATAGACTTGTTTAATTCTTAGAGTGCACTATAGTGCAGATTGGTTAGTTTCCTAATTTAAAAACTGCATTAAATAAATTAGCATCTCCCCTTTGTTCCATCATCTCCCCTTTGTTATACTACTTTTTTTTAGCTA
Source organism: Rubia occidens (assembly GCA_032360425.1). Taxonomy (NCBI): domain Eukaryota; kingdom Viridiplantae; phylum Streptophyta; class Magnoliopsida; order Gentianales; family Rubiaceae; genus Rubia; species Rubia occidens. Next base: position 4,337 of record JAUOBV010316048.1, on the reverse strand, counting down.
TTCACATCTTTTGTGCCATTTTTGGTGTGATTGCATATACACAACTAGAACGACATTATTTATGCGATGTTTGTCTGATACAGTTACAAAGATATCATTTTATACCATGTGAGCAAGAAAAAATATATTTTTCTTACTACTTTTTTGTAGTAAGGATTTTTCTGTGCCACTTTCGGTAATACCACAATTAGAACGACATAATTTGTAAGACAGTTAGATTGACATCATTTGTGTGACGTTTGTGTTAAACAACTAGAACGACATCTTTTGTGTGACGTTTGTTTGAGTAATGGGTTAAATGGGTAACGAGTCAAATGAATATTTGAAAAATATGGATCAATCAGGTTAGTTTGCTGGTTGAAACCTGCGGGTTTTGTAGAGAGCTATAGAATAAAAAGTGTAAAAAGGTGGCGTGGAGAGATTTATGTCATCAGCGGAAAATTTTAAAGAAGAACAAAACGGAGCTGAGTGGTGATTTAGCGAGGTTTTTGGCAGTGGAGCATGACAGGTTTTGAACAAGAAAGAAATAAAGTTTCCATGTCAATGTATAATGGGCATTAATTTTTCAGCTTTGTCATAGGAGGTATTTTTATCGTTTCAGTTTCTGGTTGTGCCTGAATTCATTTGGCCAATGTAAAAATTGAGGAGTTTGGGTATATCGGCACAATTCGACCAACGACTAGGGTTAGATTGTCACACTTGGTAATTAGTTAGGGTTAGATTGACACTTTTCAGATTGAAAGGTTATATTGGCACATTCAACGAAAAGGCAGGGTTAGAAATGTATTTTAACCAAATTTGTTACTATCTTATAATCAAAGTCATTTTCTATTTTCTACATCATCATTATCCACCCATACAAATACGTCTTTGTCCTTCTTAACATAGAGACATTAGCTACATCATCACAACTACCTTTAGTCTGGTTCTTGGCTTCTTGGATCTCATAATCAAAGTCATCTTCCATTTCTGCATCATTCTCAACGAATACCCCTTTATTTTTCTCAACTCAAGAAATATTTGCACATTAAATTTTATAAAATTCCTTAATTTTTAGAGTACAGTGCAGCGAGTTTCCCAATTTTGAAACTGCATTAAGCAAATTAGCTATTTTGTTTTGTTCCATCATCTCACTTTTGCTACTACTTTTTTAGCTATTCAGGTCTTTCGTGCCATTTTCGGTGTGATTGTATGATACAACTAGAAACACATAATTTGTGTGATGTTTGTGTGACACAATTGCAATGATATGGTTTTATACCGTGTGAGCAATAAAAAATTTAGCATATTACTTTTTTGTGATTAGGATTTTCTGTGCCACTTTCGATATGCCACAGTTAGAACGACATCATTTGTGTGACACAAATAGAATGACATCGTTTGTGCGACATTTGTGTGAAACAACTAGAACGACATTGTTTGTGTGACGTTGGTTTGAGAAATGGGTTGAATGGTTAATTGGTCAAATGAGTATTTGAACAATATGCGTCGAGATGGTTGGGTTTGCGGATTGAAACCTGCAGGGTTTTGAAGAATGCGGGAGAATAAAAAGTTGGAAAAAGATGGGGGTCAGCCCTTTAATTTTAGAGCTTTTGCATAGAGAGCGGGATGAAAAGTTGGAAAAAATATGCAGCTGGCCTTTTTATTTTTTGGGTTTTTGTAAAAAGAAGAATGTCTTCTCTCTTTAAAAACCCGTTAAATTAATTCTTATACTAGTATAAAATTATATAATTTAATCAGCCCCTACAAAAACTCCCCAAAATTCATCAATTAATATATTAATTCTATGTCATATAATATATATTTTTTCTTCTGTCCTATAATCAAAGTAATCTTCCATTTCTACAGCATCATCATCCACCCCGGCAGATGCCTCTTTGTCTTTCTTAAGATAAAAACAGTTGCTACATCATCATAACTACCTTCAGTCTGGTTCTCAGCTTCTTGAATCTCATAATCAAAGTCACCTTTCATTTTTAAATAATCCTAAACAGACACTCGTTTGTTTTTTCCCCTCAACTCTAGAAACATTTGCACCTTCCATTTTTATTGACTTTCTTAATCTTTAGAGTGGAGTGCAGTGCAGGCTAGTTAGTTTCCCAATTTTGAAACTACATTAAACAAATTAGCTCTTTTGTTTTGTACCATCATCTCCCCCTTGTTACTACTTTTATTAGCTATTCATATCTTTCATGCCATTTTCATTGTGATTGTATGATACAACAAGAACAACATTATTTGTGTGATGTTTGTGTGACACAATTACAATGATATCATTTTATACCATGTGAGCAAGAAAATAATATTTGTCATACTTCTTTTTTGTAATTATGATTTTTCTATGCCACTTTTGGTAATGCTGCAATTAGAACGACATCATTTGTGTGACACAACTAGAATGACATCGTTTGTGCGATGTTTGTGTGAAACAACTAGAACGACATCGTCTGTGTGACGTACGTTCTGAATAATTGGCTAAATGGTTAACGGGTCAAATGAGTACTAAAAATATGGATAGAGCGGGATGGTTTGCGGGTTGAAACGCAGATTTTTGTTAAGAGCGGGAGAATAAAAGGTTGAAAAATGATGGCGGTCACCCTTTTAATTTTGGAGCTTTTGTATAGAGGGCGAGATGAAAAATTGGAAAAAGGTGGCTGGCCTTTTTATTTTTTGGGTTTTTCTAAAAAGAAGAATGCCGTCTCTCTTTAAAACCCGATAAATTATTTCTTAGACTAGTATAAAATTGTCTAATTTACTCCACCCCAACGAAATTCCCCAAAATTCATCAGTTAATATGGTAATTCTGTCATATAATATATTTTTTGCTCCTATAATCAAAGTCATCTACCATTTCTACATCATCATCATCCACCCCAATAGATACCTCTTTGTCTTCCTTAACATAGAAACATTTTCTACATCGTCGGAACTGCCTTTAGTCTAATTCTTGGCATCTTGGATCTCATAAATAAATTCATCTTCCATTTCTACATCGTCCTCAACAGACATCCCTTCATTTTTATCAACTCTGGAAACATTTACACCCTAGATGTTAAAGACTCCCTAAATTATTAGTGTGAAGTGCAGAGCCAATTGGTTAATTTCAAAATTTTGAAACTGCTTTAAACAAATTAGCTCTTTTTTTGTTCCATCATCTCCCCCTATGTTGTACTAATTTTTTTAGTTATTCAGATCTTTCATGCCATTTTCAGTGTGATTGCATGATATGATTAGAGAGACATCATTTGTGCGACGTTTGTATAACACAATTACGATGATATCATTAAAGTACATGTGGGCAAGAAAAAACATTTGTCATACTACTTTTTATGATTAGGATTTTTATGCCACTTTTGGTAATGCCACAATTAGAATGACATCATTTGTGTGACACGACTAGAATGGCATCATTTGTGCTGTGTTTGTTTGAGTAATGGGTTAAAGGGTAATGGCTCAAATGAGTATTTGAAATATATGGGTCGAGCATGTTGGGTTTGACTATCCATCCTATTTGTACACACACACTTTCCCTTTCACTACTGGTCTTGACGTCTTAATACATATGAAGTTGTTTTGTGTTAAAAAAATACCTCTCTTCTACGATTTTTGGTGCTTTAAGGTTGGTAAACATGAATTCTTATTGCTAATTTTATAAGTTATTTTTTTGGTGTTTGATGCTTTCGAAAGCAAGATTTGAATTTTTTTTGACTAAAACTTATGTTTTTACTCTTTAAACATTTGATTTATTGTTTGGAGCACAAAATCATGGATTTTATGTCCTTTTAAAAAAAATGTTATTGAACATAAATCTTAGCTTTACGGTATGGATTGTTTGTTGAAACCGGTGAGTTTTTGTAGAGAGAGAGAGAATAAAAGGTTTAAAAAAGATGGTGTTCGGACTTTTAATTGGACATTCAAAGAAGCGAAGGCAGCGGTTTCTCGCTAATATAATTGTTGCAGAGAGAGCGTCAACGGGATCAAAGATAGTCTCTGATTTGCAGCCGAGCCTAAAGAGGAAAAAGGCATTTTGGAAAGACCAAGGCAAGGCCAAAGTAATAGAAGACGATGATTCCAACATAGTCTTGGTTCCCACGAGAGAGAGGGGTTTTTTATTTGCTTAAAAGAAGAGCGTACGAGAAACCGAAGTGGCATCGCTCCCCAGATTTGTAGGAAAAAGCCTAAACAGACTCTGGCTCTTTATAGACTTCTTTAATTCTTAGAGAACAGTACAGTGAAGCTTTGGTTAGTTTCCCAATTTTTAAACTACATTAAACAAATTAGCTCTTGTGTTTTTTTATCCTCTCCCCTTTGTTATACTAATTATTTTATCTATTCAG
>JAUOBV010315938.1:0-11001 GCA_032360425.1 Rubia occidens | reverse complement strand
ATTTATTTGGATGGATCGATCCGTGTTTTTAAGATGTTTACAATTTGGACAAAATAAATCGTACTTTGGATCAAATATTGTTGCATTTTTTGAAAATTCTTGTTGGCGAAGTGTTGATGCATGATACGCTACTTCTGCCAAATAGTCATGATTTTTGCGGGAAGTGAGTTAATATCTAACGGTGATATTACAGTTTTTATTGAATTTCTAATTTGTGATAGTAATGACATGTCATTTAGATATTATTGTAATAAATTAGTTATTACTAGAAAATTGTTGAGTTTGATTTCAATTCCGAGTATTTTCCACATCACATATCAGTTAAACTAAAAATATGGTGTTTCGCATTAATTTTAGGATATGATCTTCATTTCAGAAATTTTTAAATGAAATCAAGAAAACATGTACTCTCCGATTTTTCAATATAGACTCCTATTTTTGGGCACTCTTTTTAATAAAGAGTGAAATGAACTGTGAGAATTGCATTGAAAGTACAAAAACTAAATTGATTGAATGAAACAATCTAGGATTTTCCAAATATGGAAATGAGCCAATAAAAAAATTTCTTTAAAAGGAATGAGAGCTAATATTAGGAAATCGAAAGGAGAATAGTAAAAGAAAAGAGTAAAGAACATTTATGCATCCGGTATCCTTCTAATTTTTTGTTTAGTGCATACATGGGCGGAGACATGCAGGGGTTAGAGGGGGCTCCAACCCCCGCTGAGCTAAAATTTACGGGAAATTTTAAGGTAAAATTTTTTAAAAATTTTTCCAGTACCTTCTAATATAAAGAAAAACTGAAGATATTTGTTTTCTTTGCATACCAGCCTCCGCCACTATTACTTTCTAGTTTCGCCCCTGATTGCACATATACTTTGAGTTTTTCAATGCCCGGAACTGACTATAGGGGTATATGCGCACTCAGGGGCGGAGGTAAAAAAAAAGGTATTAGTATTTGGTTATCCCATGTAAAAAAAATTATATAATTAATATTAAATATATATTTTTATATATTAGTGGTTACCCCATTAAAAAATTTCTGGATTCGCCACTGTGCGCACTTTTGAAAAACATGAGAAGTATATCAGCTCTTTCGAAAAACTTTAAGGTCCCAAACGAAAATTATAGGAAGCAACCTCCCTATAAATATAAAAATTAATCACTTTGCTTTTTTAAAATCAAATTTGAAAAACTTTGACCATAAATATAAAAATTAATCTACATATAATAAATATATCATGTGATATATTGATGAATTCATCTTAACATATATTTTCAAAATATTAATATTTTATGCGAAATTTGTATATGTAGTTAGAAATATTAACGGTCAAACATGATTATTGAAAATTGTAAAAAAAATAAACATGTCAAATCTATCGGGGGCGGGAGAGAGTAATTAATATTTGATCAACTTGATTGTCATAGAGGCAAACAAGCACCATATATTGAGATAGTTTTGATTTCTCTTCCATGTGAACACCTAATAATAAAATTGTTATGTGGACGCGGGATGGCGGCTCCTAATTAGTTATGTGGTTGCAGGGGCAAGCCGCCGCGCAAACCCAAGCCCGTTCGTTTTGTGGCCATTTCAGTTTTCTGGCATTCAATTTCTGTGGTTTCGTGAAGCAAACAAATTGCAGTTTATAGTGGACGTTTTAGTTCCGCGGTTTTCAATATTAATGGTTTCGTGTTGCATACAAATTGCAATTGATTGTATACAGTCTATTTAGTGGTTGTATTCAATTTTAATGGTTTTGGTGATGCATATAAATTGCAATTAGCCTAAGTATTTCCTGCTTCCGTTTTGTTGGATAACACCATAGTTGTGTGACATTATAGTTGTAGGCACTTGAATTTAGGTGAATGGAATAAAATTGAATTTAAAAAAGAAAAAGTAAAACGAGACAATGAAATTAAAGAAATGTTGTTATAAAAGAAAAGTGTGTCAAATCCAATGAAATCTTTACCAAGGAGGCAAGGTAAAAGCATACGCTATTATTAACCTAAAAGCATCTACAATCATAACTCACCATAACTCCTACTTTTTTTAAATTTTTTAAATAATATAATTACTCTCTCTCTCCTCAACTACACTCACTAAAACTCTCTTCTCAAATTTAACTCTACAACCATAACTAATTCCCGCATCATCATTATTCCCACATCATTTTCTTTTTCTTTCACATATTTTTATATATCTACAATCTAATATTTACTACAACAGAATTGGGATCATGTGAGAACACCTATCTTAGGTGAGAACGCCAACTTATGTGAGAATAAATCATGACCATTGATGCAGTTGAATCAACGTCTTAGATTTAATGATGGAAATTGCTTTGTTTTAAAAAAAACACGCGGATCCTATCCGGGTCAAAACGGGTTATATTGTAATGGTCTCTATCCGTTTCTGTTTACTGGTCTCTATCCGTTTCTGTGTGCTGGTCTATATGAAAAACACGTGGATCCTATCCGTTCAAACTTTAGTCTCTATAAAGATAACTCTAATGGGTTTTACATCTATTTAGTCTCTATCCGTTTACTTGTTTTTATTTAATGGGTTAAGTTTGTCTTACATCTATTTTTAATAAATATTTATAAGTAAATACTTCCTCCGTCCCATTTTAAATTACTTATTTATTTTTTCATGATTTTCAATGAGCATGTTTGACCATAAATATCTCTAGTTACATATAATAATGCAACATAAAAATTGATATTTATAAAATAGATGTTAAAATAAATCTAACAATATCTCACAAGATAGATTTATTATTTATATAATAATTTATATTTCAAGTCAAAGTTTATAAAAGTTGACTTTCAAAAATTAAATAAGCAATTTAGAGTGGGACGGAGGGAGTAGTAATTTGGATACAGGCGGGAAACTAAGTGGAGGAGTAAACAATTTTCAAGAAACAATTTTCCTCCTGATCACTCAAATGTAAGTGCTTCAAATGTACCTTATAGGTACTTCTTTTAATTATTACGAGCGTTACAAAAACAACTTGGTGCTTAGAGTATAACTCAAAGGTGCTTCAATCGTTGATTGTAAGTGCTTCAAATGTAACTTATAGGTGCTTCTTTTAATTATTACGAGCGCTACAAAAATAACTTGGTGCTTAGAGTATAACTCAAAGGTACTTCAATCGTAGCTTGTAAGTGCTTCAAATGTAACTTATAGGTGCTTCTTTTAATTCTTACGAGTGCTACAAAAACAATTTGGTGCTTATATTATAAAATCAAAGGTGCTTCAATCGTTGCTTGTAAGTGCTTCAAATGTAACTTATATGTGCTTCTTTTAATTATCATGAGCGCTACAAAAACAACTTGGTGCTTAGAGTATAACTCAAATGTGCTTCAATCGTAACTTGTAAGTGCTTCAAATGTAACTTATATGTTCTTCTTTTAATTCTTACAAGCGCTACAAAAATAACTTGGTGCTTATATTATAAATCAAAGGTGCTTCAACCGTTGTTTGTAAGTACTTCAAATGTAACTTATAAGTGTTTCTTTTAATTATTACGAGCGCTACAAAAACAACTTTGAGCTGTACTCTAAGCACCAAGTTATGCTTGTAAGTGCTTCAAATATAACTTATATGTGCTTCTTTTAATTCTAACAAGGGCTACAAAAACAACTTTTATAACTCTTGTGATATAAATGTAGGTGCTTCTTTTATAACTCTTGTGATCTATAAAATAACTTGATTCTTAGAGTACAACTCGTAGGTGCTTCAATTATTTCTTGTAAGTTCTTCAAATGTAACATGTAGGTGCTACTTTTATACTAGTGAGATCTATAAAAACAACTTGATTCTTAAAATATAATTCGTATGTGCTTCAATTATTGTCTACAAGTGCTTTAAATGTAACCTATAGGTACTTCTTTTATAACTTGTGCGATTTATAAAAAAAATTGATTCTTAGAGTACAAGTCGTAGTTGCTTTAATTATTGCTTGTAAGTGCTATAAATGTAACCTACTGGTGCTGTTTTATAACTTGTGAGATATATAACAACAACATGATACTTAAAGTACAAATCCTAGGTGCTTCGATTATTATCTGTAAGTGCTTCAATTGTAATAGGTAGGTGCTTCGATTATTGTCTGTAAGTTCTTCAATTGTAATACATAGGTGCTTCGATTATTATATGTAAGTGTTTCAATTGTAATACGTAAGTGCTTCTTTTTAGTTGCCAACGAACAAAACATTGGCAACACCGAAAAACAGCTTCTCAGAATGCTCAATGTCCAATGTAATACACTGATTGTTGAATTTATTACAAAAAAAAAAGATTTTGAGTGGTTAGGATTGTGCCATCAGGACTGAGCTTCACCGCATAGGGAAGAACTGTAGAGTTACTTTTAAATTCGTTGAGCGCAACCCAAAAAATCAAAGTAATAGATAGTTTAGTCAAAGTAATTGGATCCAGGCGGTTTTAATCTTCAAGATTCAGATCTACATACAGATCATCTCTTAAGGCTCAATAGTTTGGGGTTTTCCTCGATTGCATGTCAGTGGACTTCATTAGTTGAAGACACTTAGTGGCTGCAGGGTCTACTATATCAGCTTTAGGCGGCGCAAATCATTGGGAATAAAAATCCGAGCCATTAAGAATAGGATCCGGAAGCCCAATTCACAAACTTATAACCCGAAACAAAAGACCCGCGAGTTTATGATGCCTCTAATCAACCATTAGATTAGATTTTCCAATGGCTCAGATTTGTTCTCACATAAAGAGGTGTTCTCACATAAATGAGTGTTCTCACCTGAACTCACCCCTATATATATTTATATCTGTGTGTGTGTATATATATGTGTGTGTGTGTGTATATGTGTGTATATGTGTGTATATATATATATATGTATATATGTGTGTCTGTGTGTGTATAGAATATGGATCATGAAAGAACACCTATCTTATGTGAGAACACCTAGTTATGTGAGAACAAATCCTAACCATTCGTATAAATAAATCAAAGGTTTAGATTTAATAAAAAATATATCAAGCTAATTAATTTGTCAAATTCTCTATTACGCGCGGAGCTCACTTCCTCGCCTCTCTGATCATCACAACACCCCTGACAGCATCCCTAGTGAACACCTTCTCAATATAATCGGGAGTGGCGGTGCTGCCCTATTCCATGAAAATTCTGACTTTCCTCCTCCCGTCCTGGTGTCGTACGCACCGAACACGATGCCGTTTTGGTTCTCGTCCTTTTCCACCGCTAAAACTGACGATCTTGCCAGTGCTGCGGAGGTAAAAAACCACAGCTTGAACTCATCTTCGAAGAATGTGGAACTCCCCAGCTCATCGGCATCCTCAACTTGTAAGTTCTTGAATCGTAGCCTGTAGACCTAGGGACTGTTTATTTGGTTATCATCATATTCTTGTTTTCTATTCAATAATTGCAAATATTTTGAATCCTTGTGGCATAAGCACCAGAATCATACATATCTTTCTTGAGATTGATCGCTAATTTAGTGACTTCTTGTATGATCCATATCATAGGCAGGCTGCTGAATATTTTACTTGGGCGAACAGTTAACTACATGGATTAACCTAGCTATAGATAAGTGGAGTTGAGCTCCATTTCTTTGTATGATTGTCAATTTGTAGCTGGCATTACCATTTGGTTGACTATTGTGAGGAAAATGCTATATTTGCAATGATCTTCATGGTGGAGTTATTCTTGTTTCCTTGTGAAAATGTCTTGAATCTCTTATGATTATATCATATAATTAGATTCTGCATTGCAATTCTACATTTATATTTAGACAAATTATGGTGAAGCCTTTGTGTCATGTATGCAATGAATTTTTTAGTAAGTCCGGATTGTTCACTTTGTATGAAACAATTTATAATTTGGATTTTTAATGGTGTAGAAGGTTTAAAAAGGTTATTTTTGGGCTGGAAATGACACCTGCTCATATAGAAGACAAGCTAAATGATGTTTGGCTTGAGTTTGTGGTGGAAATTCCTTGTGATAGGGCAAACACTCAACCCATATCCTTGGCGACTGATCCATTTATTGCTTCTGTTTCACCTGATGGGGGGTTCCAACTGGCCTCCTTGCAGCCAAAAGAAGTGAAAATTACCTTAAAGAGAAAAAAGGTTTTGAAGATAGCCATGGAAGCCAAAATTTACGGAGTATGAAGAGTTGGAGGAACCAGTGGCACCTGAAAAGTGTCATCACAATGTTGCTGCTTGGAATACTTTTCCACATATGTAAGCACATTATGCATAAAAGGTACAATCTTAAGAAACTGACGTATGAGGAAAGGAGGGCCAAGTTTGAACATATTGGGGGGTAATAATTACTACAGAATTAGCATGTTAATTTTGGCTTTCTGTTGAACTAGACTGATACTGAGTCAATGTGTCAGATGATCCTGTGTTTGTTCCCAAAACTTACGAAATGTTTGTTGTTTTGGTTTGCAGAATGTAGTACCAGGAATCCAGACACGGATGAGGAAAAGAAAAAGGATATTCTAAGCCTGCTTTTAGAGGAAATCAGGTTACAGAAAGACGTGACATGTGAAAGCTTGGAGCATACTTAAGAACTAGTTAAGGATTCGAGAAGATCATCATCACACTACCAAAATGAAGCAGAAAAATGCAATCTGATGGTGTGTACTTGTGAGAATGCATGTGAAATGGCTGAAGAAGCATTGGCAGAAGAGCGCAAGCTCACTCTGCAATGGGAGGAGAGAGCTCGTGATTTTGGTTGGACATATTAAGAATAATCTCATCAGAATCCATAGCCAGAAAGAATGATCCATCATCAGAGGAATAGTTTAGTTCCCTTCCCATTTTATTTTTTCATTCCCCATTCCTCCATTGCTCTGATCTTGTTTAATCTCTTTTGCACAATTGGTTAAAAGGGGTCTTTAGTTGAATGTGGTGAGATTGTTTATATATATATGACAGAAATTGGAGGCCATTGATGGGGATTATTACATGTATTTTGGGTAGTTTTAAAAAGAAAATCATGGTTAGTTAATCATCATTATGTCACATTGATCCATCAAATTCAGTTCTTTACTGCAATAGAGCAGCATGTCGGCATAAGCTCGGGGAATGGGACCTATCTATGGAAGACTGCAACAAAACTCTTGCTATTCAACCAGACTACACCAAAGCTTTACTTAGAAGGGCTGCCTCATACTTCCAGGTATTGTTACTATTATTATTTCAATAGAACGGGCTGGGATAGTTTTGTGTTGTACGTTTGTAATAGCTTGTGTGTTAATGTGAAACGACGTGACTGTTTGTAGCTTGAGCATTGGGATGAAGCCGTCAGAAATTACAAGAAGTTTAGAAGAGAACTTATGTATGACAAAGAGGTTGCAGATTCAAAATTTCATGCACAAGTTGCATTGAAAAAATCCTCTGGGGAAGATGTGTCGAATATGAAATTTGGCGGTGAAGTTGAGTTAATGTCTAGTCTTGAGTAATTTCGAGCTGAGATTTCTTCCCCTGGTGAGCATCTGTTATTGTTATCCTCTCAAAATGTGTATTAGAATGCTTTCTGTGATTCTCCTCTCCTTTTTCAATAATCTAAAAGTCTATGCCTAATCGTTGCAGGCGCTTCTATAGTCCATTTTCTATCATCATCTGACCAACAATGCAAGAATATATCTCTGTTCTTAGACAAATTAAGATCCAAGTACCCAATGATGAACTTTCTGAAGGTATATTCCACTTTGCATAAGATGTGTGATGTTTCATTCATGGTATAAATTTCTGAACTGTTTTATGTTTGTTCTGAAGGTTGATGTTTGAAGAGATCCTGATGATTGCAAGCGCAGAAAGTGTAAGAGTCGTACATACATTCAAGATCTGTAAGAATATTTCACGAACAACAAGTACGCAAAGTTAAATCAGTAAACTTGCAGGACATGTATATTGTCCTGATCCAACCCAAACTAGGGAAACATTGCAGCAAATGTAGAAAATGTGACCGAGAAATATGCAGTTGTATAAACAATTACATTATGGAAAACAACTTGGTGCATAGAATATAACTCAAATGTGCTTCAATCGTCGCTTGTAAGTGTTTCAAATGTAACTTATAAGTGATTCTTTTAATTCTTATGAGCGCTACAAAAACTACTTGGTTCTTGGAGTATAGCTCAAAGGTGCTTCAATCGTCGCTTGTAAGTGTTTCAAATGTAACTTATAGGCACTTCTTTTAATTCTTACTTGTGCTACAAAAAACAACTTGGGCCATAGACTATAACTCAAAGGTGCTTCAATCGTCACTTGTAAGTGCTTTACATGTAACTTATAAGTGCTTCTTTTGATTCTTACGAGCGCTGCAAAAATACATTAGTGCTTAGAGTATACTTCAAAAGTGCTTCAATCGTCTCTTGTAAGTGCTTCAAATGTAAATTACAGTTGTTTATTTTAATTCTTACGTGCACTACAAAAACAACTTGGTGCTTAGATTATAACTCAAGGATGATTCTATCGCTTGTAAGTTTTTCAAATGTAACTTATGCGTGCTTCTTTTAATTCTTACATGCGCTACAAAAAGAAAACTTGATGAATATATTATAACTCAAAGATGCTTCAATCGTCTCTTGTAAATGCTTCTAATGTAATTTACATGTGGTTCTTTTAATTCTTATGAGCACTAAAAAAACAACTTGGTGCTTAGATTATAACTCAAAGATGCTTCAATCGTCGCTTGTAAGTGCTTCAAATGTAACTTATAGGCACTTCTTTTAATTCTTACTTGCGCTAAAAAACAACTTGGGGCATAGACTATAGCTCAAAGGTTCTTCAATCGTCGCTTGTAAGTTCTTCAAATGTAACTTATAGGTGCTTCTTTTAATTCGTATGTGCACTACGAAAACAACTTGGTGCTTAGAGTATAATTTAAAGATGCTTCAATCGTCACTTCTATGTGCTTCAAATGTAACTTATAGGTGCTTCTTTTAATTCTTAGAATACCATAATTATTTACTCTGGGCACCAAGTTGATGTCATTCAGTTTCATCCAATAGATCCACGAATTACTCATGGTCTACAACAAATAAATTGCAGCTATTGATCAAACTATTTCTATGGCTCAGATTTGTTCTCGCATAAAAGGGGGTTCTCACATTAGGTGCACTACAAAAATAACTTGGTGCTTAGAGTCGAATTCATAGGAGTTTCAATCATCGCTTGTAAGTGCTTCAAATTAACTAGTATTTGCTTCTTTTATAATTTTATGTGTGTTATGAGAATAACTTTGTGTTTAAAGTACAACTCATACTTTAAATACAAATAAGCTAAAAACATTACAAAAAAAAAACACAAACAAATAATGAAAAAAGAGCGTGAAAGGAGAGAATGTAGGCCTACGGATGTAGAGTACAAATAGCGTACAGTTGAAAACTTGGAAAAGCAAGAAAGAGAGCCCAAATCAATAAGAGAATGTCATGCGAGATAGAAAGAAATTAGAATACCATAATTATTTACTCTGGGCACCAAGTTGATGTCGTTCAGTTTTATCCAATAGATCCACGCATTACTAATGGTCTGCAACAAATAAATTGCAGCTATTGATCAAACAATTTCTATGGCTCATATTTGTTCTCGCATAAAAGGGGGTTCTCACATTAAGGGCATGTTCTCACATGAACTCACCCCTATATATAGAATATGGATCTGGTGAGACAACCTATCTTATGTGGAACAACCTGCTTATGTGAGACAAAATCCTAACGCTTGAAATAAGATGATCCAATGGCCTACATTTAATAAACCAAAAATATGTTTTCCAAAATAAGAAATTCGGTATTTCTAAAATTACCATTTTTTAAAAATTTCTCTCAACGACGGTGAGCTCTCCTTTGCCATCCTCCACCATCCTCAGTCGGCCAACGACGATCAGCTACTCCACCTTCCTTCTTTCTAATCCGCCATACTTTGCTGGCCAACGACGGTGAGCTCCTCTTCAGTTCCCCATTCTACTCTGCCCTTCTCCGCCCTGATCTCTAATTTCTTCACCCCTACTCCGCCACTGACCTCTCCTAATCTTTCTCTGTGCTGACCGCCTCTCTAACCGCCATTAACATCTACTTCTTCGTTCTCCTCTATGGCTCAACCATTTCACTCCTTCAATTTTCAAGGTTTTCAAAGGTTTGGCTTGTATAACGGAATATGAATTCTAGATAAAATATGAATATTCTTGTAATATTACTTGTTATTATAACTAGATTAGAATTCATATTCTAGTCTGATTTAGGTCTTCTGTACTGGTATATAATGTACCCAAGAGCATGAATACGAACACAACATTATTACCCCGTAAATTTCTTCATGGTATCAGAGCCTAAAATCCTAAATCCTAAAACTCTAATTTTTCCATTATAATTTTACTGCTCACCGTCGACTAAGCTATTTTTACTGCTTCCGCCGGTGCTTCCGCCGCCCAATTCCACCGCCCAACTGGGTCTGCTTTCGCCGCCGACCTACGGGTTTTCAGAGTGAAGATCTGCTTGTTTCCGCTACTCTGCGTTGCTCGTTTCCGTTCGGTGCTCTCGTCTACCTTCGTCCGATCGTCCATCTAACTGTCCGACCGGTGATCTTCTTTTGCATCAGGCCACCCGTTCAAGACGAAGAAGGCTCGCGTGAGATACACGCGCACCACCTGCCTTCTGGAAGAGCGTGAATTCACGCGCAGTTTGGCATTACGCGGTCTCCCTCTCACAAGTACGTGATTACACGCGCAGCACAAGCGCGTGCTTCAGCAATTATTTTGCGTGTCTCCTGGCAGATCTTTTTGTTTTGTATTGTTTATATATTAAACAATATATATATATATATATATATATAAACTGTGTTATGGCTCTTTTCGTTGGTGCTGTCACCGCACCACCAGGATCCTTCTCCCCTGCTCGATCTGATTTCGGCCCTTCTCTGTCTGACGACCAATGGAGTACGGCCTGTAATTTATTTAATCAGTTAAATTACGTTTCTGACCATGGGTCAGGTAAGCC
>JAUOBV010315827.1:0-11004 GCA_032360425.1 Rubia occidens | reverse complement strand
TTTCCCTCAAGTACGGTTGGAACAAGATACAAATGAAGCCCGGTCTTCATTCTCTCCCAAATAGCAAACAGTCACTTCCGGCTATGCTCTTGAGTCTTTTAACTAGACATACTTAGATTTCACCTGGGTTTTTGTTGATTTGAGGAAACTGTTCTTCATTGATTAGGACAAAATATTGAAAATGAATACATCTGGGTACGACCCCAGCTGCACATCACTGTGCCTCATCCTTCGCCGAACTTAGAAGATCCCAAGTCAATCCCAGGCCCTTAATTGTTAAAGTTGTAGGATGGGGTCTTATGCAACCTTAAGGTAGTTTCGACCAACCTTACTTTCACCATTAAACTCATTGATACATTATGATGAAGTTTAATTGGAATTTAGAGATTCTACCTTAGCCACTAAATAAACAGGTTCTTCATAGTGAGTTCGAGATATTACTATTTATCATCCACGGTGCGATTACCTTGCTTCTTATAAGTAAGTACAAGTTAATTGCCATCAATTACACGGTTGGAACAAGATACAAATGAAGCCCGATCTTCATTTTCTCCCAAATGGCAGACAGTCACTTCCGGCATATGCTCGTGATTCTTTTAACTAGATATACTTGGATTTTACATGGGTTTTTGTTGATTTGAGGCAACCATTATTTGTTCATTATGACCAAAGATCGAATTTGAATACATATGGGCAGGACCACAGCTGCACATCACCGTGCCTCATCCTCGGCGGAAGTTAGAAGATCTCGAGTCAAACCCAGGCCCTTAATTGTTAACGTTGTAGGATAGGGTTTTCTTAGGCCTTAAGGTCGTACCAAAAAAACTTACTTTCACCATTAAGTAACTTATTGATACATTATGTTGAAGCTTAATAGGTATTTAGATATTCTACCCTTACCATTCAATAAACAAGTTCTTCACAAATGCATCATCCTCTCCTTCACCTAACCATCTCATATTAAGTTCGAGATATTACCATTATTCATCCACAATGCGATTACCTTGCTTCTTATAATTAAGTACAAGTGAATTTCTGTCAAGTACGCGGTTGGAAAAAGATACAAATGAAGCCCGGTCTTCATTCTCTCCCAAATAGCAAACAGTCACTTCCGGCTATGCTCTTGATTCTTTTAACAAGACATACTTAGATTTCACATGGGTTTTTGTTGATTTGAGGAAACCATTCTTCGTTCATAAGGAAAAAAGATGGAGTATGAATACATCTGGGTACGACTACAGCTGCACATCACCGTGCATCATCCTTGGCTGAAGTTAGAAGATCCCGAGTCAATCCCAGGCCCTAGATTGTTAAAGTTGTAGGATGGGGTCTTCTTCTGCATTAAGGTAGTTTCGATCGACCTTACTTTCACCATTAAGTTACTTATTGATATATTATGTTAAAGTTTAATTTGAATTTAGAGATTCTACCTTAGACATTAAATAAATAAGTTCTTCAAAAGTGTATCTTCCTCTCATACACCTAACATTCTCATAGTTAGTTCTAGATATTACCATTATTCAGCCACTGTGCGATTACCTTATTTCTTATAAGTATGTACAAGTGAATATCCATCAACTACGCGGTTAGAACAAGTTACAAATGAAGCCCGATCTCCATTCTCTCCCAAATGGAAAGCAGTCACTTCCGACATATGCTATTGATTCATTTAACTAAGACATATTTGAATTTTACATGGGTTTTTGTTGATTTGAGGCAACCATTCTTCGTTCATTATAACAAAAGTTCGAAGTTGAATACATCTGGATAGGACCACAACTGCACATCACCGTGCCTCATCCATGGCCGAAGTTAGAAGATCCCTAGTCAAACCTAGGCCCTTGATTGTTATATTTTTCTTCTTCAGCCTTTAGGTAGTTTCAACCAACCTTACTTGCACCATTAAGTAACTTAATGATACATTATGTTGAAGCTTAATTGTTATTTAGAGATTCTACCTCAGCCACAACAAACAGGTTCTTCACAAGTGAATCATCTTCTCCTACACCTAACCTTTTCATAGTTAGTTTGAGATATTACCATTATTCATCCACAATGCGATTACCTAGCTTCTTATGAGTAAGTACAAGTGAATTGCCATTAAGTATGTGGTTGGAACATGATACAAATAAATCCCGGTCTTCATTCTCTCCCAAATAGCAAACAGTCAGTTTCGACATATGCTCCATACTTGGATTTTACATGGGTTTTTGTTGATTTGAGGCAACCATTCTTTGTTCATTAGGACAATAGATCGAATTTGAATACATCTGGGTACGACCACAGCTGCACGTCACCGTGACTCATCCTTGGCCAAAATTAGAAGATCCCGAGTCAATCCAGGCCCTTAATTGTTAAAGTTATAGGATGGGGTCTTCTTAGGCCTTAAGGTAGTATCAACCAACCTTACTTTCACCATTAAGTAACTTATTATTGATACATTATGTTGAAGCTTAATCGATATTTAGAGATTCTACCTTGACCATTCAATAAACAGGTTTTTCACAAATGTATCATCCTCTCCTACACCTAACCATCTCATAGTTAGTTTGAAATATTACCTTTATTCATCCACTGTGCGATTACCTTGCTTCTAATAATTAACTACAAGTGAAATTCCCTCATGTACGTGGTTGGAACAAGATACATATAAAGCCCGGTCTTCATTCTCTCCCAAATAGCAAACAATTACTTCCGGCTATGCTCTTGATCCTTTTAACTAGCCATACTTAGATTTCACATGGGTTTTTGTTGATTTGAGGCAACCATTCTTCGTTCATTAGGAAAAAATATGGAATATGAATATATCTGGGTACGTCCACAACTGCACATCATCGTGCCTCATCCTTGGCTGATGTTAGAAGATCCTGAGTCAATCCCATGCCCTTTATTGTTAAAGTTGTAGAATGGGGTCTTCTTCGGCATTAAGGAAGTTTCGACCGACATAACTTTCACCATTTACTTATTGATACATTATGTTGAAATTTAATTGGAATTTAGAGATTCTACCTTGGCCATTAAATAAATAAGTTCTTCACAAGTGTATCATCCTCTCCTATGCCTAACCTTCTCATAGTTAGTTTGAGATATTACCATTATTCATCCACGGTGCGATTACCCTGCTTCTTATAAGTAAGTATGCGGTTGGAACAAGATACATATGAAGACTGAACTTCATTCTCTCCCAAATGGCAAACAGTCACTTCCGACATATACTCTCGATTCCTTTGAGTAGAAATACATGGGTTTTTTTAGGCAACCATTATTCGTTCATTATGACCAAAGATCTAATTTTAATACATCTGGGTAGGCCCACAGTTGCCCATCACCGTGCCTCATCCTTGGATGAATTAGAAGATCTCGAGTCAAACCCAGGCCCTGGATTGTTAAAGTTATATGATGGGGTCTTCTTAGGCCTTTAGGTAGTTTCAAGCAAACTTACTTACACCATTAAGTAACTTAATGATACATTATGTTCAAGCTTAATTGGTATTTTGAGATTCTACCTTAGCCATTCAATAAACAGGTTCTTCACAAGTGCATCATCCTCTCCTACGCCTAACTTTCTCATAGTTAGTTTGAGATATTACCATTATTCATCCACGGTGCGATTACCTTGCTTCTTATAAGTAATTACAAGTGAATTTCCATCAAGTACGCGGTTGGAACAAAATACAAATGAAGACCGGTCTTCATTCTCTCCCAAATTGCAAACAGTCAATTCCAGCATATGCTCTTTATTCCATTAACTAGACGTACTTAGATTTTACATGGGATTTTGTTGGTTTGAGGCAACCATTCTTGGTTCATTTGGACAAAAGATCAAATTTGAATACATCTGGGTAGAACCACAGCCGCCTGTAAACGTGCCTCATCCTTGGCCAAATTTAGAAGATCCTGAATCAAACCTAGGCCCCCTATTGTTAAATCTGTAGGATGAAGTCTTTTTCAGCCTTAAGGTAGATTCAACCAACCTTACTTTAACAATTAAGTTACTTATTGATTCATGCTGTTTTTGGCACCAAAAGGAGGAGAGTGCTGCTCATCTCTTCATCAAATGTCCTTTCATAACTGCCATTATCCAGCAACTGCAATAGGTGGGAGTCAGCAATTTGAGGGAGCTTAAAAGGATGATCAACCAACTCATGCTGAGGAAGAAATGGAGCAAACTGAGGACATACTCCACAGCACTTTACCATTTGTGGATTGAGAGGAATCACAGAATACTCCAGGGGAAGTGCCAGGACATGGAACATGTAATTCAACAAATCAAAGCTGAATGTAATTGGAAGGAGAATCTGTAATTTTGGCCTACAAGTTCTGGTTTCTGTTGATAGGGAACTAAAGCACTAGTTAAGTAAATTTGCATGTAATAGGCAAGGGGTGATGGCCTAAACATCTGTACCAGTTTGTCTGATTTATAAATTCCATATTTCGATAAAAAAAAAGTCACTCACTAATAGGGTAGGGACGATTACACCTTCAATATGTGTCCCCTTTTCTTGTTTATTTTCTTCAAGCCAGATTTAATGATTCTCTGAATCGGCCTCTAACAATGCGGAAATCCGGTGGGAAGAAGAAGCTACAAACAAAAAGGGTCATCTATGGTTCACAGGAAACCCCAGGAAAGCTAATAAATCAAGACTTCTTGGTGACTACAAAATTGTCACATGTGAAGGGAATGAAGATGGTTTTGAAGGAATTGGAGGTCTAGGAAATTGGAGGGTTTAGCTCTGAGCAGCAGCTGCGCAACAGTTACATCGATGAGATTACCATGGTCATGCCTGAGAAGGAGACAATTCCAGAAAATAGACCTTCATCGTCGACTGTGAAAATGAGAGTGACGAAGGTCAAGTGGCAAGACAGGGACGAGGAAGAGGTGGTACCACCATGGACTTCCCTCCCCGAAGACAAAGAGATGCTTTATGTTAAATTCTACAAACCGGTGGAGGTGGAGGTAATGGTTATGGGAAAGATAGAAAGGGAGGATGTGGAAATCAATATCAGGAGTTGGGAACGATAGTGGTCTGCAAAATTCTTAGCGCTTTCCCTCCTTTCTCGGCAATAAATGGATTCTTTCGCAGGATATGGAAGTAGCATAACATTGTTAAGGTATGGATGGCTAAACCCTGTATCATTTTAGTCAAATTCGAGTTGAAAACGGAGGTAGAATAGGTGCTAGAACATGGAGTTCTTCTGTTTGACAATAAACCAGTAATAGTACATAAATGGACCAAGCATATAGATTTGGAATTGCCTAAGATGATTCCTGTCTGGCTAAAACTCCCAAACCTAGATGTAGTATAGTGGAGGCAGAAAATCCTATACACAATCTTGAACCCCATGGGAATACCACTGAAACTGGACAGGGCAACAAAAGAGTTGGAGAGGCTGAATTATACCAGGGTCCTTGTATAGGTGGAATTGGGAAAGATGATTCCCAAACAAATACCTTACCTAGATGAAAATGAAATCATCCAGAAATAGGAGATCATCTATGAATGGATGCCTGTCCAATGCAAATTCTATTCTATGATAGGGCAAGAGGAGGAACAATGCATGAAGAAGGAGAAACCGAGGCTTCTAAAACAGGTCTATATCCAAGTCAAAAAACTAATCCTTGATCCACAGGAAGAATGTGTGGGAGCTGAAGGTAAACCTGAGGGGGGAAAGGAAATTGATTTCAAATTAGTGACAAGAAAGAAACATACGCAGGGGGGATTCCAACATGGGAAGAAGGAATACAAAGACCAGCTGCAACAAAAAGTTGGGATGAGCCAGAATGCAGCAACAAAAATGGAAATGTGGGTTATTTATTTAACATTCTTCCTGACTTCCCGTATGATAAGTAACACACATGCATGGAATCTAAGAGGGGTGAAAGGAGGGATAAAGTAGAAGTAGGTTAGGGAATTTTGCATGAAGAATAAAGTAGGACTGATGGGGTTCTTTGAAACGAAGGTAAAAATGAGAATGAGCAAAAAATATGGGGAAGAATAGGCCTAAGCTGGAACATGGACTCTAATAACTCTATGGTAGACAGTGGTAGGATTTGGGTGGGTTGGAGGGCTGCCTATTTTGAAGTCAGGGTAACAAGTATGGGGGATCAATGGATGAATATTGAGTGTGTTATAAAGGAGCAGAACCTCCACTGCTACATAACAATGGTCTATGGGAACAGCCAAACAAAGGACAGGAAGAACCCGTGAGAGTTTCTGGGGAAGGCCGGGAAAAATAATAGACAATGGCTAGTTCTTGGGGATTTTAACAACGCACTCAACTTTGAGGATATGATGGGAGGGCTGTCATTCAGCAGCATGAAATGGATGAGTTCCAAGCTGTAGTTCTGAAACAAAACCTTCACCACATGAAAACAATAGGCCCTGGATATACTTGGTAAAATTGAAGAAAGGATGAGGAGAGAATATATATCAATATAGATAGAACAATGGTTAATGAAGGGTGGCTGGAAAGGTTGACAGATTCAGTATGCAGAGTGATGATCAATGGCACTTCTGACCACTTCCCCCAAGTGCTGACCCTATATAGGTGTCAACAGAGAGTAGTAAGGACTTTTAAGTTCTTCAACATGTGGCCATTATCACATCTGTTCAAACCAACAATGTAAGCCGTTTGGGAAATGAAAACAGTCAGAAAACTCACACGGGTTTTTAAGATGCTACAGCTACTGGAAACACCTCTCAATAAGCTCAACAGAAGAGAATTCTCTGATATTGGGGATAGGGCAAGCCAAAAGGAAACATGGGAACTAGACTAGCAGGAGGTAGCAAGTGATCCAGGATCCTATCAAAAGTAGAGAAAGGACACCAAAAGCAGATTGCATGCTGTCAAAAACGGCTGAGGCTGAATACAGGTTACTAAAGCAAAGGGAATAAATAAAATGGCTCAAATAATGGGATAGACCGATTACCATCTTCTATTCTATGCTGAAATGTAGGACATATTCTAACCACGTCGTCTCTCTGGAAACTAAAGGGGGTGATATGGTCCAGGGCAGTCAAAGGATTGAAGAATTATTGCTCCTATTCTTCAAGAACCTTATGGGTAGGGAGATCATACCCGAGGTCAGGGGCTCAATCCTAACTGTACAGCAGCAAGCACATATGTTGAGGCCAATACTAGATCAGGAAGTAGAAAAGGCCCCGAAGAGTATCAAGTCCAGTAAAAGTCTTGGGCATGATGGTTATTCTAGCTTCTTTTTCAAAGAAACAAGGGATATTGTGGAAGTGGGGTGACTGCTGCTATTAGAGGATTCTTCAATGGAGATCAGATCGCTGAAATCTTTAGCAAGGCTGTGATAACCTTGATCCCCAAGAAGCCACAACCACAGGTTCCAGGTGACTATAGACCAATTTCTTGTTATTCTGTATTATATAAGGTGGTGACTAAAATTCTGTGTGAGAGGGTAGGGAAGGTCATGCCCTTTATAGTCTCAAACAACCAATCTGCATTTGTTAAGGGTAGGAACATCTCCCATAACATATTATTGACACATGAATTGCTTCATAAGTATATTCATGGTGACCTAAAGCCTAGTTGCCTCATTAATATTGATATATCAAAGGTTTTTGATAGCCTAAACCGGGAATTCTTATTTGAAGGGTTGCAACAACTGAAACTACCAGCCTTGTTCCTGGAATGGATCAGGAAAGTTGTCACCTCTTCCTCATTTTGCATCTCAATTAATGGAAAACTATCAGCTTCTTTTGATGGTAAAAGAGGGGTGAAGCAGGGTGACCCCCTCTCACCCCTTCTGTTTGTCCTAAGAATGGAGTACCTCACCATATTATTTGAGAAGAAATTTCAGACTAAGGAAATTGGCTTTCACCAAAGATGCTAGGAAATAGGAGTTCACAACCTCCTCTTTGCTGATGATCTCCTCATCATCTGTGCAGCAGACCCAAAATCTTTGAAGGGGGTTAAGAGAGTTATGAATGAATTCCAGAGAACAACTGGCCTGGCAGTTAATGAAGATAAGACACGTGTTTTCTATTCAAAAATTAGTGAGGAGGATAAGCAACTGCTAACCAATGTGCAGCAGGTTTCAAGGGGAGAGTTTCCACTTAAATATCTGGGGCTGCCTTTAACAGCAGTGCAATGGAACAGTACCACATGCAGCAGGCTCTTGGAGAAGATCACTGGAAGAATGAAAAGCTTGGACTCAAGGAATCTTTCATATGCAGGGAGGGCTCCACTTGTCAACACTGTCCTCCTTAGCATCACAAGCTACTGGACCAGTGTTTTCAAGCTTCCAGAGCGCATCCACGAAGACATTGTAGACTTGTGCAGAAACTTCATTTGGGGGAGAGATGCTGGAGGAAGAGGTTTCAATGCAGTGGCCTGGGACACAATGTGTAGGTCTAAACCTAAAGGGGGATGGGGGATCAGGTATTCTTCACTGTGGAACAAGGCATCTTTGTGCAGACTAATTTGGGATGTCTGCTCAAAGAAAGACATTTTATGGGTACAATGGGTGAATGCCTACTACATAAAAGGCAAGGACTTCAGGAGTTATAAAAGATCTGACACACACAGCTGGGGTTGGATGACTATCACATGGCTGAACAATCAGATGTTTGATCAAATGGGCACCTGTATGCAGAGTGGGGGCAAATTCAGTATCCGGGGAGCATAGAACCTGCTCAAAGGGCCCCAGCAACATGGTCATCTAGCTGGTGTGATCTGGCACACAAAGATTCAGCCAAAGCACAGATATTTCATTTAGATGCTAATCAAAAGGAAGTTAGATACAGTGGACAGGTTGAAGAGGTTCAACATCATACCAGTAGGATCACTTTGTAGCTTCTGCAAAAACCACAAGGAGACTGCAGCCCACCTCTTCATACATTGCACATTCACAACAGACATGTTACAGCAGCTCAGGGTGGGAAACATAAGGAACATGAGGGACCTGAAAAGAATACTACATCAATATAAGACAGTGAAGAAATGGAGCAGACCACAACTGTTAACAACTGCTCTTTATCAGTTATGGATAAAGAAATCAGAGGATCTTCCAAGCAAAGGAACAAGGAAAAGAAAACCTGATTGAGCAGATTATCAGTGGATGTAAATGGAGGGAAAATAGCACCTCTTAGTTTATGTCTTTGACTAACTTGTAATAGACATATTTGGGTTTGTGATAGGCTAAGAGGGATGGCCTGAACTTTGATTATAGTTGAAGGTTGAGCTTAATATATATACAACTAGGTTCATAAAAAAAGTCACTCACTGATACATTAGGTTGAAGCTTTATTGGAATTTAGAGATGTTTAATTAGTCCTTTGATTAATAGGTTCTTCAGAAATGCATCATCATCTCTCACACCTACTCTTCTCTTGGTTAGTTGGACATTTTTCCATTCTACATCCGCGGTTCGATTTCATTACCTCAAATTTCTTAAGTACGAGTGTTTTTCCATCAAGGTTATCGTTGCAACATGATACAAATGAAGTGTGGCATTCAATCTTTCCCAAATTGCTATCAATATCTTCTAGCATGTGCTCTTGATTCTTTGAACTAGAGTTACTTGGATTTTTGATAGATTTTTATTGATCTGATGAAGCCATTATTCATTTATTAGGACACAATGTCTGATATGAATACGTCTCGGAAGGACCATTTCCACCCATGATGGTGCCTCTTCCACGGCAACATTAGAAGATTCCAAGTCAATCGCAGGGCATTTGATTGTTAAAGGTGTATGATGGGCTATTTTTTATCTTAAATTTTTCAACCAACCTTGGTTTCACAAATAAGTCACTCATTGATCCAGATATGTGGAACAAAGCTTCCCTATATAGTCTCATTTGGGATGTCTGCTCCAAGAAGGTCATCCTCTAGGTACAATGGGTGCATGCCTACTACTTAATGGGTCAGGACTTCACAAATTACAAGGGATCAGATACCCATAGCTGGGGATGGAGAACAATTACAAGGCTGAAAACACAAATGGCTAACCAGCTAGAAAACTGTGTGAAGAAGAACGGAGGGTTCAGCACCAAGCAGGCTTATAACATCATGAAGGGAGGCTGGAAGCATGACCACTTAGCCAAACTGATATAGCACCCTAGAATACTACCTAAGCACAGGTACTTCCTCTGGATGCTGTTTAAAGGAAAGCTGGCAACAGTAGATAGATTGGAGAGATTCAAGATCATCCCAGGTGGTTCACTCTGTTGTCTCTGTCAAGCAGAAAAAGAGGATGATGCTCATCTCCTCATTCAGTGTACATACACTACTTCAGCAATGCAGCAACTACAAATGGGAGCAGTGAGGAGCTTGAGATCACTGAAGAAAAAGCTTTATCAATTCTTAGCCAGGAGGAAATTGAGGAACCTGCAGCTATCCTCAACTCTACTCTACCAGTTATGGATTGAAAGGAACCAGAGGATATTTCAATCCAGGGAAATGAAACTGGATGTCTTGATTGTCTTGGTACATACTGAAATCCACTGGAGGACTAAGATATAATAGATCTGTTTTAGAAGGAGTTAACTATAGATGATAATTCTGACTTTTTTAAAAAGGCTAAGAGTGATGGCCTAAACTCTGTTTTAACCAAGGTTTGATCTATATAGATATATTTCCCATAAAACAGTCACTCATTGATACGTGAGGTTGAAGCTTACTTGGTATTTAGATATGCTCCATCAGTCCTTTGATAAATAAGTTCTTCAGAAGTGCATCATCCTCTCGCACACCTACTTTTCTCTTGGTTAGTTCGACATATTTCCATTCTTTATTCGCGGTTTGATTTCCTTGTCCCATATTTCTTAAGTACGATTGTTTTCCATCAAGGTCGTTGATGGAACATGATACAAACGAAGCGCAACATTCAATCTTTCCCAAATTGCAATCAATCTCTTTTGGCATGTGCTCTTGAATCATTGAACTGGAGTTACTAGGATTTTCGATAGAGTTTGGTTGATCTGAGGAAGCCATTCTTCCTTTAATAGGACACAAAGTCGGATATGAATACGT
>JAUOBV010315719.1:0-11005 GCA_032360425.1 Rubia occidens | reverse complement strand
GAGGATATTCCAGCAAAAGTTCAGATCAAGTCAAGACTTGGGAATGGTTATTTCTTTTGAACATCAGCTTTGGCACTAAGTGCAAAGTTTATTCGGATTCGGGATCTTTATATCCATTGTAATAGCTTAGAAGTTGGTTTGTTTCTTTGTGAGTTATTGGCTTACTTATGGATCATATAAAAAACTTTAAGCTTTGGTTTTGATGAAATGGAAAGCTACATTACTAGGCATTGTATAGTAAAATTTTAATATTGCAACTAAAAGCTTTTACCTTTTTATAATTCTAATTTAAGCACGTCTTTTCATATACCTATGGAAAAATGGTCTTTCCCAAGCCTTTACCTGATGAAATTGAATCATAATTACTATGATTACAATTTTAAAAAAGTTAATAATTAATTTTTCAAAAAAATAAAGTTAAGAGAAAGTATCTTGTCAGTCTGACTAACAGTTAGATTAATAATGGGAAAACTCATTTCAATAACTTTTAAAGTCAAATTATAATTAATTATTTATACATTGCGATAAATTTTAAAAGTTTTTCTAAAGTTATAGCAATCTCTTTGAAATAAATAAAAATAAAAATAAATAATTATATTAGTTATATTAATTATAAAAAAACTCTATGTAATTGTTAGTGGTATAAAACAAAACTTTTTTAGAAGTTAAAGTTTAGTCAATATTTGGAATATTTGACCCAGTTCTGTCTTCAATTTGGCTTAATTAGTGATTACCACGTGGTTCAAACAGTGAAACTTGGGCCCGATCCAAATCATTTCGACCGTTCCTGTGTGGTTGGATCGGGTTTGATATGATTTAATCCATTTATTTTCAAAAAAAAATTATACACATAATTTTATTTTGGATAGGATGAAACAATCCATCTAATCTGATCGATCTGTGATGATTTGAACAAACATGTATTATTCTAATCATTGTTGTGAAGTCGGTTGAAATTTCTATATTTTTTTAATTTTCTGTTCGTGGTGATAAATGCGGTCCAATCCGATCCAATCTGTCATAATTTGTCCCAAATCCAACATACGTGAATAAAAGTTTACCCGACTCGGATCATATCAACCATTGAAATTTGAGTGAATCAATTCTGACCATATCTAACCTGTTAATTTAATAAAAATTAAACATATTTGAACCTGGATCGGATGAAAAAATTCGTCATGCCTCACTTAACTTGAACCTGATCTATTATAATTTATGACTTGTTCATGGTCCAGAATTGCAAAAACTAAAATTTGACTCGATTGACCCAACTCTAAATTTTGGGTCTAATCAACTAATTCGAACTCTGATAAAAAATATATAAAATAAATCTAACCCAATTCGCATATCAAAATGGTAAAATCTTGGGAAATTTATCTTTTCATATGCTTATGAAAAAAATGGGTTTAATTAGAATAATAAAAAGGTAAATGGTAAAATGCTTAGTTGTAATATTAAAAATTTATTAGTTAAATGCTAAAATAACCTTACTTTATGATGAAACTGCCAATATAACCCTGCAATCTCATAAACAGAAAGTGCTAAAATAACCTTTGACTATGACATTTTAGTCAATATTTATGTGGCCGGATTCAGATGAAAAGACTATTTTACCCTTGCCTAAAAAAGTGGAAAACCCTTTCTTCATCCATTTCTTTCTCGTTCAACCCTCCTCAGTGTGTGGTGCTTCCTATACCTCTACAAGGCCTCAGATCAGCCGTTTGTGATCCTCATCCGCACCTTTTCAGACTGCGAAACCCTAGGGATCCTAGTCGTGTCCACCATAATTGTGGTGTTCCTCACCTCCGTCAGATCGCTGCTCATCTCCACTTCAATTGTAGGATTGACAGTTTAAACCTCAATTTTTCCATGAATTATGAAAAGATCGTTTTTCAAGAAATGAATTCAATCAAAATACTCAACATTAAATTGTTGAACTCAAATGTGATGAAAGTTATGTAAGAAAAGTTATAAAATCCAAATACTCAACTTGAAAATATTAATAATAATAAGAATAATCACAGAACCATTTTGTTGTCTCTCTTCACCCTCTCTCCAAAAAAAAAATCTCACTTTTCTCTTCATCTTTCCTTTTCCCATCTTTTCATCACATGGAGATGGAAAAATAGTAATTTTCTCGTTGACATTCTTTAAGTATTTATGTTATTGAATAAGTATGGATCTATCTCCACACATCAGTATTTTTTTCCGACTTGATAGATTAGATTGTTGTGTTTGTGATGATATCTCATTTTAGTTGTTCGCGTCGATGTTTTGTTCTCGATATGGTTGTACATATAGTGTTTTTATAATTTTGTTTGTGTTTCTGGTTAGGTTTTCCATCAATTTGGATATTTTCAGATCTGTATTTTTCAAGGTGTTTATAGCTTGAACAACATAGATCGTGCTTTGAATCAAGTGGTGTTGCAGTCATTGAAGATTCCTGTTTGGCGAAGTGATGATGTATGATGCGCTCCTCTCTGCCAAGCGCTCCTGGTGTTTGCGGAAAACGAGTTAATATCTCGATGACGATATTACAATTTTTATTGGATCTTTAATCTGTCACAATACTGAAGATCAGTATGGTTAACATGTAATTTAGATATCATTACAATAGATTAGTTATTGCTAGAGACTAGTTGAGTTCGATGTCAATTCCACTTATTGTAACCATTGCTTGGCATTTTCCCTAGCAACCATGAATGGTTATTTTCAAAAAAATATTAATATGAAATCTATGAAATCAAAATACTCCCTTCGTTTCACTATAATTGGCTCACTTACTATTTTCATATGTTTTTCTAAAATTTATGTCTTTCCATTTATGGTAAAAAGAACATAATTTTCAAGGTGATAAGGAAATGGAAACCCTTTCCTTGTATGAAAAGTTATGAATGACAGTTACCTTATAGAATTAGTTTCCTTCGTAGGTTAGCTTACATGGTAATTTCTTATAGACTTTAGAATCCTATTCCCGTTAGACTTTGGTTTGTTGTAACCCTGTATATTGTAATCCTCATCATTGATGCGGTGTGTCATTGATGTGATATCAATACACCATTGATTACCCGATTATATTTAACATGGTATCAGTTTCCGTTTATGGCACTAGTCAGTCACATGCGTCACTGTTTGTGGTCCAATTTTCGTTCGCCGACCGCCGCAACCATCCTCCAGGTTGCTGCGATCCTCTGAGCCGTCCGCTGATCCAATATGTCCACGCATCTCTTCCTAGCGCCGACACCATCTACCACGCGCCGGTGCCAATGAACTACAAGCATCGCCGCGTCTTGCCACCGATCCAATTTTCCAACGCAAATCTAATCCAATCCTATTACTGTGTCGAATCATAAATCCAAATCTGCCCGTGATGCTACAGAACGTGCTCTCATCGCTGCCGCTGTTCGTCGCTACCTGTTGTCGCATCCCGATCGACTGATTTCTATTGATCTCCAATATGTTGAAACTTGAATCTGATATCCTTGCTACCACTGCTAATGAATATGAATATTGCTCTGCCTGCTGCTACTGATACTGTTGTTGTTGCTATTTCTACCGATACTGAAGTTGAAACACGTTCTAGGGTAATGTTTTTTTAACGATTAGCAATTTCATAATATTCTCCGCAGGTTGAACATTCTTGATCATCATGTTCTATCTTGAGGGAGGGCGATAAGAAAATAGAAATCATTTCCTTGTTGGAAAACCATTTCCTAGTACGAAAAGTTATAAATGGTAGTTATCTTACAGAATTAGTTTCCTGGTAGGTTAGCTTAGATGGTAATTTCCTTATAAATTTTAGAATTCTATTCCCGTTAGAATTTGGTTGTTGTGACACTATATATTGTAACCCTCATCATTGATGAGGTGTGTCATTGATGTGATATCAATGCACCATTTGATTACTTGATTATATTTAACACAACCACTCATTAAATTTTTTACCTCCTCACTCAATTTTCTATTTTTACTTGACAAAAAATAGCCTCTAAATCTATAGCACCAAACATAGTGAAACGGAGAGTATTTATCTTGAGACATATCGAAAAGAAAAGTTTACTTTAAGGAAGGAGACTACTAGAATGTCTCCAAGAGCTCACTCCCTCTAATTTGGTATTGTTTACGTACCCTTTTTTTGGGATTTATTTCACTGATTTTATTGATAAACTCTAATTAATGTAGGAAATAAACTACTTAATTTCAATTATACATTTCACTTTTTAATTAATCAGTCATTTATTTTTAATCTTTACACCTAATTTCATTTATATATTTGTAAAAATAATAGAGTGAAAAGTAAATGTGTCAACATTAGAAACATAAACATAGAACCTACATACATGAACCATTCTTGCAAACCATTCTTGCTATAACCTCCCTGACCAATAGGAATCAGTGGATGAAGATGTATGACGTATTGCATGCATGCACGGCCATC
The DNA here is from genome assembly GCA_032360425.1 of Rubia occidens. NCBI lineage: Eukaryota > Viridiplantae > Streptophyta > Magnoliopsida > Gentianales > Rubiaceae > Rubia > Rubia occidens. The sequence continues at coordinate 6,567 of JAUOBV010315719.1, read as the reverse complement.
TTCATCTTACGTAATATGTATTTTAATAAAGTTGTTGAAGCCGTACGGAAAATACGGTACACCACAAACAATTAAACATAAATAAATACGAATACGTACACGGTTCATCTTCCTTTTCAAAATAATACGTACTATTCTTTTAAAAAAGGAACAAATAGTACGTACTCCATCCATCCCATTAGTTCTTACTTATTTGCCATTTAACAGTTTTCAATGATCATATTTGTTTGTTAGTATCTCCAATTATATATACATGTCAAAATTTAGGATTAAAGGTTATAAAATTTGACTATAAAAATATATATTCGCAAGTTTTGGTGGGACGAATGGAGTATACATTTCATCATCATTAATTGAAAATTTACAACCGAGGGAAAAAAACAAAATAGTATGCCATCATACATATCCTAAAGAAATGCTAAATTAATCTATATATACTTAAATAACTTTATATAAATAGCAAAAATGAAACATGACAGATTTAAGAATACTGTCTAGGCTCATGTGTATGTGACGACGAGTTATTAATTAATTAAATTAATTAAAAGCGTTTCAAACTAAGGACGAGTATTTGTGGAGAAGAGAAGTCGTGTTTGGGTGTGAGCGAGTTTAGAGCTTGGAGTCGACCTGGCGCTCGGCTTTCTGGGCGTTTTCTTTGACGGACTCTTTGGTTTCATCGGCCTTTCCGACCACCGTGTCTTTGACCTTTTGGGTGGTGTCTTTGACCGTTCCCCACGCATCTTGTGCCGTCTGCTTCGCCTTATCGGCCATATCCTTGGATGCGTCCGCCACCTTCCCGGCCACATTTTTGGTTTTTTGCATCGCCTTCATTCAGGAGCAGAGCAGAAATTTTAGAAGAGTGATGATAAATGGAGTGAAAATTCATTAGCAAATGACGTGGAATGTAGTAAAAGACCCACTTATCTTTTTATTTATGTCATATCAGTCATCATGTAATTTAACTATAAATTTTCACTTCTTTTATCATCAATTCAAAATACACATAATTAAGGGTGGACAAAACATCATAAAATAACATAAATTAGGTTAAAAATCATAAAATAACGTAAATTTGATTATATATGTGGAGTAAGATCGAATTATAATAAGTAGACCACCCTCAATTTCAAACTGCAATCTAACTATTAATTAGTTAGTTTTTTTAAAATTTTGATTCTGAAATTGAATTGGTATATAAGTAGAAATACTATTCTTTGGTACAATATTAGATTCGTTATAATATACATTTTCAAAATATCAACTTTTCACAAATTTTATTATGACTAAATTATTTTTTTTGGTCCCCTACATATGTCACAATACTATCTTTTGGTCACCGATGTCAATACCGCGTATATATGGTAACCAACAAATACAAATGATTTGTTTGGTCCCCAAAGGTGGTTTTCAGGTAAACCAGTATTACTTTCCGATATGACCAGGGGTATTTTTGTAATTTTACTAATTTTAAACTTAGAATTCAATTATTTTTAATTCCGGGTACATTTTTTAAAAGGCACAAAATTTAGGGGCCCAACGACGAATAATAAAAAATTTGGCGCTGCTCCGACGATTCCCTTCTCCGACGAGCTTAGGCTGAATTTCCACCGCTGCTACACAGGCCACACATCGACAGAGGAAGGCTATGTATCGACGGAGGAAGCCCGTTCGACGACGGAGAAAGGTCGCTTCTGATTCAGCAACGGCGGAGGCCGAAGACTTTTGTTGGTGGGCCTGGCAGTAGGTCAAAATCTGAACGAAGAAGAAGGAGTGGTGTTACAGTGGAAACCTAAACTCGTCGATGCCTCTGCAAGCTCGTCAGAGGAAACCCAAGCTCTCTCGCCATTCCCCCTTGTTGAAACCCTAGTCATCGGCGCCTCTGCAATCGGGTGGTGGGGAGGAGGTCAGGGCAGCGAGAAATCGAGTGGCGGGGAAGAGGCCAGGACAACGAGGAATTGGGTGCCAGGAAAGAGGTCAGGGCAGTGGTGGAATTAGGTGGCGCAGTGGCGGCAAAATCGGGTCTTTTCTTTCTAATTTTTAACTCAGGGGTATAATAGTCATTTCATAGATTTCCGATCAATTTCGCCATTGACTTTACCTGAAAATCACCTTTGGCGACCAAACAAATCATTTTGTATTTGCTGGTTACCGAATGTACGCAGTATTGGTATCGGGGACCAAAAGATGGTATTGCGAAATATGTTGGAGACCAAAAAAATAATTTAGTCTTTTATTATCCTTAATGAAATTTTTTAAAGATCAAACACTTTTCAAATCAATTGTTGAAGTCAAAATGTGCAATATAAAATGGAACAAAAGAGTATATTGTTTCAGTGTTATCTAATGTTCCCGAAGCGACGAGATGTATAATATCTGAAACAGATTTCTTATTCCGTTAGTTACTGTAAAAAGAAATAAAAATGTATGATTTTTAACATAATGTGTTTATATAACTCACGTCATCTGCTGCAGAAGAGGTCTCGTTTTTAATCTCCTGACCGGCTTTCTTTGCCGCCTCGGCGCCCTCTTGAGCCATCTTGCCACCCTGTCGGGTTGCATTGCAGGCTGAAGTTGTGCCATTCCGGTTGCCCATTGCCTGTTTTAGTATCAACCATTTACGCACGCAACAAATTAGCACACATTGTCAACTACTAACAAACTAATCCATATAATAGCTTATCATGTACGGTTATGTACTTCTTTAATTATACCTTCACCCATTTCCTTAAAATAAGAAGAAAGAAAAGCAAATATTACTATGTACTCCATTTGTCCCGATGTAAGTTTTCTACAGGCTTTTAGTACGATATTTATGCATGCAAATATGACAGAAAAAGTGAAGGGAGTAAAATGATCTGACTAAATTTCAACCATAAATTTCAGCTAAAATTTAAAAAATATGAAGCTTTGTACTCCCTTCGTCCCAGCCATTTATGCAGTTTAACTATTCATTTAGTCACAATTGCTTAACTTTTACCTCAAATTTGAATCGATATATAAGTTGGGATATTGTCACATGTGATCTTGTTAGATTCGTAATAGCATTAATTTCAAAATATCAGCTTTTTATAACTTGTATTTACACACAATTATAAATATCAATGATCAAACTTTTTTTGAGTCAACTTGTGAAAGTCAACTTATGCAGAATTGGATGGGACATAGGGAATACATGTATGCCTCTATTTACTTTTGATCAAATAGATGTCCTTGTTTTTCTTTCCAAAAGATTCATATTTTACTGAACTTTTTAAATTAAAAAAATATTAAACCATGTAGGATAAGGCTTATAGGGTTTTCATTCCTGTTCTAATAAGCTGAATTTTGCACGAATGCGATTACAACAAACGTGATCCTAAAAAGACCATTTAAATAGAAAACACTATTTTACAAATGAAATTCTAATCAAGATCCTACGTGACAACATGAATGCTCTATGACTTGAAATATTTGTCGTCTAAATTCACAGGGTGAAGTCAGTACCCAAACCCAATCCGATCACAATATCGAGTATTAGACCTGGTATTTCTCGAGAGATACAACAGCCACACATATTTTGGTCCAGTTACAATTTTTCTTTGAACAAAAAGACTATCCAAAAGCGAGAAATTCACAACATATCTACTAAAAGCTTGGTCATTTTTCAATTATCACGTAAAATCATTTAAATAAACTAGGAGAAATAATCCAGTCATTTTGGAGGTGCCATTATTCGTGTGTCGAACAACATGTAATCTGAACCCGTAGGACACTGAAAAAATGGTCTAACGAAACATTTGACCAATAGTCGGTCTCGCAAGATGAAACACCCAAACATGATGAAATCTATGAATCCAGCTTAAATCCTCAAGCCAAAAACACCAAAAGTTAGTTGGTTAAACAACATTGACTCGGATTTCTCCTAAGGGACAGTAGATTGGAGGCAAGAAAGTTTTTTCGAACGAAGGGATGTCAAAAAAACCTTAGGTTGACATAGACAGTCGCGTCTAATACTTAGCAAAAAAGACCATTTTGAAAAAATCATTTGCTACAAAATTAGAAAGGAAAAAGAAACTAAACAGAGATAAAATTAAATTAAAACCATTTCCCCTAAAAAAATATAAAAAAGGACAGTCCCTCGATCATGAGCCATCAATGATAATGAAAATTATCGTTTGAAGAACCATCACTAGGTTTGGAACCTTTTCTCTCCTTCCCTCACCATCATCGTCGTCGTGCTCATGTTTGACAATTAACAAACCAGAGTTTAGAGATGGATCTGGAAGAATGATAACCCGTAGAACCTAAAACTCTTCGCGTTGTCCATCGCCGCCATCATCTGATTTGCAACCTTCTCTGAAGAATTACAGCTACTTCATGGAGTGTTTCATGGAAGCAATTCAGCTTGAGTAGTTTGAATGGATTTCTTGTGTGAAATACCTGTTTCAATCTTAGCTTGGGTAGCCTTTTAGTCATTCTCTAGTTGTAACTTCAACAATTATCGTCCTTTCGATCTCTTTCTTCATGGCATGGGAAGCCAATATTACATCCCTTATATATTAAAAAAATAAATTGATTGGATTCTTGTGTAATTTCGGTTTCTATTAGCTTGATCGTAACATCGTAGTTAGGGAAGATTCGGCCCTAACATTTTGGAGGAGGCCTGATGCAAATTAGAAAAAATGGGCCTCATATAAAATATTTAGAGTGTGTTATATTTGTAAAATGAGACCTCATATGTGTGGAAAAAAATTGGTGAGACAACTAGCTGAAAAATATAATATTTATTAATTTTTTCTTACATATGTAGTGAAAAAGTTTAAATATAATTACAAAAATTGGGGATCTGAGGTAAACATTTCATTTGCCTCAAGCCAGGGCCGGGCCTAGTCAGGGGACAAAAACAGAGGGCTATGAACTTTGAGAGAAAACTTGAGAGAAAGGTTCTTGGTGGATTGTAATCCTTGTAATCTGGTTTGTCGAGCTACTGGAACCATTCTTGGAGGACATAGGTAGAAACACTGAATCTGGGTAAAATCTCTCGTGTTCTTGCACTATTGATTTTGTTTGATCTTGTCAATTGCTAGTGGACTCATCGTTTATTGCTTTCGCATGTTATGTATTCATTGTTTCTCGCAACAAATTGGTATCAAAGCATTGTTTGTGGAAAATTTGTGTTGTATATTGTGTGTCCACAAGGTGTTTGATAAATTATCCTATGTAAGCTTGTGGTTGTTTTGTGATGGCGCGACTTCCAAAGTCAATATTGAGAAGTTTGATGGGTCTAATGACTTCGGATTGTGGAAGGTGACGCTGCTAGTGCACCTAGGCAATATGTGGCTTATCAAAGCTCTTTTCGGAGTGGATAAACTTTTCTCTACTTGGGATGAGGTGAAGAAGGAAGATGTATTGCAAAGAGCTCACAAATACATTGATCCTTAGCCTTGCAGTTATAGAGTTGAGGGAGATAGTTTGTTGCAAGTCGGCCGTAGAGGTGTGGTCAAAGCCAGAATCTCTCTACATGACGAAGACATTATCATGGCATTTATTTCTTAAGGCGCGGTTCTTTGCATTCAATATGGCGGAAGAGTGAGACTTGATGGACCATCTTGATGAGTTCAACAAGTTGGTGGTACATTTAGAAAACATTGGGGGTGAAGTATGTTAACGGAGATCAAGCTTTGGTTTTACTTCATTCGTTGCATAAGTTATTCGATCACATTGTTGATACCCTACGACATGGGAGAGACTATATCACCCTCGATGAGGTTGTAAGGGCCTAAAGTCTAAGGAACACAAAAGACGAATGGAGATTGAGTATACTAGCAGAGATAGCTTAGTGATGCACTAAGGGAAATTAGACAAGAAATATTTCAAAGGAAAGAAGAAGTCACGGTCGAAGTCTCGGAACTCAAAGAAATTCATCATCAAGTATTACAAGTTCCATGAAGGACACATATTGTCCGAATCGAGAAGATGGAGCAACCAAGAGGCAAGATAGTGAAGTAGCGGTAGCCCAAGGTCTGGACCATGGATACGAGGACTCCGAGGTTCTTTTAGTGTCGAATTCGTGCCTGGATCAAAAGTGGATCATGGACTTCGGTTGCTCATTCCACGTGACACCGAATGAAGGTTGATTTGAAAGCTATGAAAAGACACCTTTGGGTGAGGTATTTCCTGGGAACAAAAAATATGTAAGGTGGTTGGGATTGGTTCTGTGAGAATCAAGACCCTTGATGGGATGGAGTGGATATTGACGGAGGTGAGACATGTTCCGGAATTACGAAGGAACTTGATTTGGCTTGGTACATTGGACTAATATGGCTTTCGTTGGAAAGGCGAGGAGAATGTCTTGGTTGTCACCAAAGTTGTGCTTGTGGTCATGAGGGGCATTAGGGAACATTGCCTTTATGTTCTTCAAGGGAGCATGATGGTTGGTGATTTGGCTAGCCTTTGGCACAAACGAGTTGGTCATGTAAATGAAAGAGGGTTGAAGGAGTTGAGTAAGCAAGGGTTGTTTGGGGGAAGAAAAATTAGCAACCTTGCATTTATGGAAAAGGCCACACAAGTGAAGTTTGCACGCTTCGT
>JAUOBV010315612.1:0-11006 GCA_032360425.1 Rubia occidens | reverse complement strand
GTGAGGGCTATGAAGAGATGTTAAATTCACTCTTATAGTTATACTTAAGAAGAATGAGAGGTTTATCTCCACAAAATAGGGGTTAAATAGGTTGTTGCAGTACAAGAAACATGACCTTTTACCTCAATTCTATAGGACCTTTTACCGCGGTTTTCAGTCCTGGAAGAACCGAGGTAAATATAGCCGGAGTAAAGGTATTTTTTACCTCAGTTTCAACCGACATCGGTAGGTTTTATTCCTGGCGTCAATCAAGGGTAGTAGGCCGACCATGGTAGATCATACTTGTGACATCGCTAAAACCAACATCGGTATCCACATACATGCGACGTCAGCCGTAGCAATAAGGTATACAATGAGTGAGGAAATGGAGCGACGTTGTCGAAGTTGACCCTATTAAAAGCAATGTCGCAGACCATTAAAAGCGACATTGTGAGCTAACGTGGAACGTTGATTAATATGATGTCGTATTAAGTGGTCGACGTTGCAAAAAAATGCAGGTTCATGCGACGTCAGTCAAGTGTTGTTTTGGTACCTGATTGTGCGACATCGCAGATAAATTAGTAAGACGTCGTTTCTTGTACAATATTATAATATTTAATATTTGATGACACAACAAATCATTCGCTGATAGCCATTACATTTTATTTTAAAAATCGATATTACCAATATATTAAAATACAAAAGGTTGCTGTGAAATTGACAGGCTAATTGCATTGATGCTTATTTGCGTACGTTGTCCGACATTAACAATTGCAGGTGGACTACGAAAATGACAAGTTCGTTTTGGAAGTCTATCAATAACTCTTATTATCTTATTACGGCAGATAGACATGAAAAAAAATTTATGTTATATTTTGGTTATCCCCAATGGATGTACAAATAATAAAGCCAAGAGCATACGACATAAATCTTAACATGGAATACTTGAAGGCAGCGTCGCAATATGGAATGGCCAAAGTCACAGTGTCCGAATGATGAGTAACGTCGAATATTCATAGATGTTCCAATCAGTTCCTGCCAAATGCGACGTTGGAAACCATTGGGTCACATATTGTATTGGACGGTGAACTGATCAACGTCGCACGTTCAACTTGTGTTCATACTAAAATTTTGTTATTGTCCACAATCAGCCCTAATATCAGCCTTTTTCTCACTCCTTAAAAGCATGGCATGATATTGGGAACACAATCAATATACACTATATAATATCTAACATAGTCAACACACTTAATGAAAATATTCAATCATTGTTGAATGGGAAAAAACATGTAGAAGTTATGTTAATAAAATTGCTAAATGAACATGGAATGGAGGGAAAACTACCTCAATTAATTTGAACCCAGAGATGCTCCATCGTAGGATACTTGTTGATGTTTGGAAGAAGATATCAAATTGGGTTCTTGAGTAGTTGAAATGTTGTGAATGGAGAGGTAGGTGTGGAGTTAGGTTAGGAGGAAGTGTGTTGGAGATGAGAAATTAATGGGTCTTGTTGCTGAATGTGATTTAAATGAGATGGGGTTGGGGGGGAAATTTGTTCAAAATTTTGTTTCCTGCTGGAAAATTCATTTCAATCGACGTCGGTTTACTGTCGGTCAATGGTTAGTTATATGCGAACCTTATGCAACTTTGTTTCTATGAGCAAAAGTATAATTTTTGAAGAGTGTCGTAACAAACTCGCTGTCAAGATTTTGGGACCTTCCGACAACCTGTTTATGCCAAATAGGAACAAAAATCCACTGTAAGTGTGAATAACAAATTGTTATCTCCAATTTTGAATGTAGACTTCTCCCAATTCCTAGTAGAGACTTGAGTCCAAAAATGAAAAAAATTCACCGGTTGTCCCAAACTCGATTACGATCTTCCAAAAAATAACCTTGGTCGCTCACAGCTTATACACGCCATCGATATTAAAGATGCTGGTATTATTCCCACATAGAATTTGAGCAGATCTTCCCAAATGACCCTTGTATACTTATGAGTAATCATCTACAATATACTATATACCATGTACTAACGCTTTTTAAAATTTTATGGACGGAATTTTATTACGCTGATAGTAAGGGTTTGAAAGTAAAGTGGCAATCTCAAATTTTAAGGACGAAATTTTATTTGGTATAAATTATCATTCTCATAACGTTGATAGTAAGGGTTTGAACACAATGCTAAGAAAAATGATGGGTGATTACCCTGGTTCACGCCTCAGTTTAACGGTACACATAATCTCTATTTGGATGCAGAATTAAGAAGTGTAACGAGCATGCGAGAAAGCTGAGGTCATAGCGTAATTTTCAATAAGTTTCATCATACACACTCTGAGGAGATTGTGGTCTCGTTCCATTAACCAAAGCATGACCAAATCGGAACATTGTGCTTGTGACTTGGTGAACTAGATAAGAGTTTCACCAATTTTGCATTTCGACTTATCCCACTTTGTTGGAGGGACGTAAGTGAAAATTTTGAAAGTAAACCGGCACTCTCAAATTCGATTCCAATCTTTTTTCATGGGACCTTTGGAATCCTCATTCAAACTAAATAATGATTCCCGATAGTGATAAAGAAACTGGCATGACCTCACGGAGACTTCCACAAAATCTTCCAAGTACCCCTTGCATACTAGTAAGTAATCATATACAATTAACTCTAGGCCCTATATTAGCACTTTAAAAAAAATGATGGATGGATTTTCCTTATCTTTTAAATTAAAAAACTAGAATGAGTAATTTTGTCCAATTCTGTGTGGTGGAATTATTTTCCAAATAAATAGCACTCATAGTCAGGGTATTAATGAAATACTATAAAAATGAGGGAAGAATACCCCGGTGACCTTGATGCATAAGTCGAAACAATATGATTGTGATAGTGTGATTTATTTTATTGGCTATCTCCAATTTTTCATTTGTCCACCCACACCATTTTGGAGGGACCTAATTGTAAAAACCAAAAAGTTCACCGATTATGTTGAAATTGATTTTGATCGAACCGGGCGTTAATGAAGTTCATGGACATTTACAATATGAATTACTAATGTCTAATAAAATGTTACTATTATTTAGGTCAGTTATGTTCGTTTTGTTCAAATGCAGACCCAGTTGCTATGCCAGTAGGTTGAACTTTATGGCCTAATATAACCAAGACCGACGTCGGTAATATGTCTGTCAAATGTCGCAAAACATGATTTACATGTGACGTCGCTCATGCAGTTTGTCAGACACAATCCGATTTCCTATGCCAGTGGGCTGAAATGATGAGACCTACAGCTAGACAAGACGACGTCGCTAAACCGTCAGTCTAGTATCAATTAGGCAGTTACTCTGCGACGTCGCATTGGGGCGGAATTCACACCGCAACATGGTTTCAACCTGTAGTTATTTTACTTTTGTTTTTTAATTTACTATTGAAATTGTTATGTATATGGTGTGTGAATGTGTTATTTGCTTCATGTGTTGAACTTTTTATGGATTACGGTCCTAGGATTAGGTTTTGGGGTGTCAGAATGTCGGTTGTATGTCTTTCCCCCGTTATTGTGGCTAAATTGTTTTGGTTTAGGACCTTTCTGTTTTCCTGTTTATTGATGCTATTATAGTGTCCCCATTTCATGAACGTGATGTCTCTTTTCCCTCAATCATACTTCGGTTGGAGCGACCATTGTGCGATATGGTGTATTCATATTTTCTGCAGTTTACCTAGCATATGACGTCGCACAGTTATCGGTTAACCATTTAGTTTTACCGAACCATATGCGACTTTGTTTTGAAATGATGCATTTATATATTAATTGATTTGTAACGAATCATTACAATATGAATTTCAGGAATCATGTCCAATAATGCTGGTTTGAACTGTTCCTCGATTGTTGTGATCAATTTTATGTTTACATTTAAATTTTTTTCCTTGTATTACCAATATTATAATTTATATTTATTTCCTTGACCATTACAGATCCGTAGCAACTCAGATGATGACCATCCACGAACTACAATCGAAAATATCATTCCGCATTTGTCCGCACCCTCACGCAGACGAGTTTTGGGGGAAATTATTATCCCGGTAAGTAATCCCTGTAATGTATTATTTTATTTTCAAAAACCTTTTTTCTATAATTTACTTTCATATTTACTGAACATGTTTTTTTTGTTTATAATTCAATACGTGCCTAGCCAGATTGTGGAGCTCCTAACGCCGTATAAGTTGTCTTCTATGCTCAGGTGCAACAGAAGGGAGTACCACATGCATTAATCAAGTAACAGGAGGATGAAGACCCTGACACCAAAGGGTTTTCAAAAGTTTCTTATTGCTGAGGATCCCAGGGTTTGGGACACACTCTACTTCAAACTGATCAATAGTGCCGAACCTGTAGTTTTAATGTTACAGTTCTTCCTTATTACCGACATTGCATTATGGCATCTAAGATCACAATGGTTATGCATATGCGAATTTGGTCTTGTGTCGGTCTTGTATTCGGCTTTACCGACCATTATGTGAAATTACAAGTACATGTCGACCATCCCACTGCTTTGGGCCGACATGCACCTGCAACGGCATTTCCGACGTCGCTCCTTGCATTCCATATGGAAGTTCACACTTAAATTTTTTACTTTTGACCCAGAACTAATGGCTGGCAAAAGATCATCTAATCCGCCTTTTTTTTCTTGGTCTTTCACCAATGTAAATATATATTTATTAGCTAACACATCTTCACACTATATAACAACTAATACCTTTTGGTTTTCGTATAGTTCACCGCACAATTGAGCAATCCTGAGCCTGTTTTCTTCGACCTTGACCATCATATGATGGCTGATGATAGCCCACGTCTCCACTGCACTCTAAAGTAGCAGAACTTTGGGAAAAATCCTACTTTGGTAAAAAAATTAATTTTTTTATTTGTTGACAATTGCATATATGTACATATACATATACACATGCATATATGTAATTTATATTTTTTATGTGACTCAGCACATCCCGTGTGACATTGTACCATTCTTGTCCACTGAGAAAACCTACGTAGTGCTGCGGTGCTACGAGAGAGAGTGGTGTATGAACTACTCGGAGGGTGGTAAGATCAAGGCTCTTTCCCCAAAGGGTTTTGGCGACTTCCTCAGGGGAAACAACCTACGCATCGTGGACACCTTGTTCTTCAAGGTGATAGAAGTTGGGGGGTTAATTGTCTTCAAGGTCATTATTATCCGAGCTGATGGAGTTTATTGTATTTTCTACTATGTTGGAACTAAGACAATTCTTATTTGAATTTATGTACTATTTGTATAGATATTTTGAGCTAATGTTTTTCTAATTATTTAAATATCTTATTTGAACATTATATAATTGACTTTGTACATGTGCGATTTGATCTGTACATGATTTTATAAACCATTTTTATAATCGTACGATTAAAAACCATTGAACAAAGGTATACTGGACGTGTACGAAAGAAGGGAGGATTTCTAGGGTGTTTGCAGCACAATGCTTGCTAGCTAATATAATGCCTAATTGTCCTTTTACAGTCCCCTAAATTAATCGCGATGACGGGATATTGGGAGGATAGAAATGCCAAAATGAGAAGAAACGCATGACAACCACTTTCTTTTTTATTTCATTTTCTATCACCATCAAATTCTTTACTTTAACTTATCATTACATATCCGTGACTTCGGTAGTCAATTGCAACACGTGTTGGTGAAATGACGTTTAATGAAAAATTAGGCCACCTTTTAAAACAACATGTGCGATGTCGCACATTATTCGGTAACATTATTTACTTCCTTTTTTAACCTTTTACTTTGGTTTATATAATAATCGATGTAAAAAAGAAATTATTTACCTCAGTTTTTTGATAACAGAGATCAGAGGAGCAGTAGCGATCGGCGAAGGGGCCGGTGAGGTGGCCAAGGAACTGCGTTGGCTGGTCGGAGAACCTAGTAAGCTGGGCAGAGAAAGATGCATCGGAGCAGCCACTGGATGGTCCGAATCGACAGAGCAGACATGGCAGGGTGCCATAGTCGATGAGCCAAAAGATCTAGAAGCCGAAGTGACAAGCCAAGTAGGAGGAGATGACACAGTGGTAGAAGTAGGGATATCAGCTGATGTGTTGGCTGGATCCAAAAAAGTAGAGACATCTTGATATGAATCTCATTGCGAAGACTCTGGATTGCGGAATATTGGATCTTTAACTTGGATGGAAATCTCGCCCAACTACTTAAGTTGCACGCAGTTCAAGCATCTAGCCCGCAGGGTACACTTAACTACGACTTATAAGCGTCTAACCCGCAGGGTACACTTACAAGGTTTCTCTATAAACGTCTAGCCCGCAGGGTACGAATATAAAGGATATTGAAACTTAAATAGCCTGCAGGTTTAAACAACAATGAAGATAATGAGAATTTCTCAAAAGTCTTAATATATGATTGATAAAAGATAAAAAATAATGTTGGCCAAACCCCTTTATTCAAAGGGTAAAATTCAATCAGTACAAATAGAAACTGAAAAGAATTATAGCAGGTTTAAGAAGCTAAAACCATATATAACTAGAACTCCTAAAATAAATGATGGCTATATTCATCTAAGTAAATCAATCCAAATATTGGATGAATTCTTGAATGAATCTACCTTATCTAAACCTACCAAATCTAATTATAATTAAATCAAAACTCCTAAATTACAATATTTCAAAAATAATTCTAAATATGAGCACACTACCTCATTAAAAAAACCCGATGGGAAAAAGAGTATAGTGTTAAGCTCCTAAAAATATTAAACTAAGAAAAATATAATAAATTACATTTTTGATATCTTATCAAGTGTCCAACCTTAGTGATCTTTCACTTAACAATGAGTAGGAAAAAATAGCATATAAGCATTATTATATTTAGTAATTTGAGAAACACTATGGAATTTTTAAAAAAATATTAGGAACAAAGATGATATTATGTAAATGAGCAGGCTTATTAAAAGATGGAAAAAAATATGAGGCCAAATGCGTAATAGGAGGGGAGGGATATACCGTTTCCAGCCTATAAGCCGTCATTACCAGTGTAATCAGAATAAACAGAGATATTTGAGAAGTCAGAGGTGACATGGAAAACATGGAGTACGTTGCATCGAGGCCATGGATAATGCATTCAACAAATTCATCATCAGACACAAAGTGAGAGTACTCGGCAAGAGAATCAGAAAACGAGTGCTTTTTCTCCACATATTCAAGAATGGAGAGAGAACCTTTTCGGAAAGGTATGAACTTGGTGCTTGAGATGCATCAAATTGGTGCGAGTTTGCGCATGAAACATCTGTTCCAAAATAAACCATGCGTCAAATGTGGCGACAAGATGGACAACATGAGGATGCAGCGACATTGTGATTGTTGACTGGATCCATAAGAGAACCAAACGATCCTTCTATTTCCAAGAAGAAAACTCCAGATTGGGACTGACGGATGATTGCAGCTTGGAAGAATCTGTTGAAGGCGGCAGAACTTCAGGCGGGGTTAATCCCGATAGCAGAAAAGAATCCAAATAATAAGCCACAATATCAGCCTTGATGGAGTGGTGCCATACAGAATATGTATGGCGATCAAGATGAAACCGGAGAGCAGGTAACTTGAGGGAAGGAGTAGTTTTGAAGGAGGCGTAATCCAGTGGATCGGAGGTGGTAGTATTCTTTGATGTTTCATCAGTGGTGATGGAGATGCCAAAACGACTACCACCATAAATGAAGACATTCCACGGTTTGATAAAAAATTCAAGGGTTATGTTAGGGATCCTCTAAGTAACATGGATGGACCAATGACAAGGTCAAGAATGAAGCTTAGAGATGTGGCATTGAATGCTTTGATGGATCAAATTCATAATGAAGAATTCAAGAATAAGTCGGCCAGGGCTTGGATTAATTATTCAAGCTAGGCGATTAACTGAAGACGTCGTGAAGAATACTATACTCTTTTTTCCCACTGGGCTTTTTTAATGAGGTATTGTGATCATTGTAAACTATTGTAACATTATTTCTTTCAGTCCAATAGCTCGAAAATGTGGGCTTCTAAAGAGTTAATATTTTTGACCCTGTCCAATTAGGGGTTTTCAAAAATATTGTTTTATTATGATTAGAATTATATTTGGTAAGATTAGATAAGGTAATATTCTTCAAGACTTCTTCTTGAAGATGATGACCCAAATAGGGTTAAAAATAGGTATTTTAGTTAGATATGGTTTTAGCTTCTTAAATCTTCCATAATTCGATTCAGTTTCCAATCGTGTTTAGGGGTTTGTATCGAAATACACCCTATAAAAAGAGGGGGATGGCCGAGATTTTCATCATTTTTTTATCAATCAAATATTCAAAATTTTGATTTATACTCATTGCTTGCGAGCGTCTTCATTGTTGGTTACTCCTGCGAGTTAATTAAGTATCAATAAACCTTGTGAACTAATCCTCCAGGCTAGTTAGTGAGCGAATCGAAATTGAGTGTACCCCGAGGGCTAGACGTTTAAATTTTGTGTAGCTATACTAGGTTGGGCGAGATTCCTAGTGTAGTCAAAGATCCAAAATTCCGCAATCCAGAGTCTTTGCAAGGAGATTCATATCAGTTGATATAGAGCAAAGCGAAAAAACCTTGGACGAGTTCATCATCAGGGGTTTTCGAGTTTTTCTTGAATTTATTTACAAAATTTTGTTATTAAATTTATAAACTCTTTCTTGTCATCTTTTAACTATTTTTTTGATCTTTCTTAGCAGGAGGATTGAATCTAGAGTCGAAGGGCGTCGAAGGGCGTCGAAGGGTTTGAGAGTTAGAATACTTCGGCAGTACTATCCGCCTTCACCTTCATCAATGGAGTCAGGAGGAAGTCGAAGGGTCTGAGCGTTGACAAGTATTATCTACCTTCACCTCCTTGGTCAGTTTCATAGTTTTTCGGTAGCTTATACAGTTTATGTGCTTGCGATATTTTTCGTCCACTCTTTTGAAGAATTATTGCATGCTCATAATCCTATTTGTTTTCTTTGATTTCGTAATCTTGAATTGTTCTTTGATTCTTGATTACACCTTATAAAAAAAAGAGTCTTTTGTGTCTTTCTAGATATAGTGTCATATTCAAGATCCTTACGATCCTGAATACCTCGAAGTTCATTTGAATCGAGAGGACTCAAAGATTTCTTATTCCAAGTTTTGTATAGGCTTTAATTGTTCCAAAACAAATTTGAAAATAAAAAACAAGGGTATCATATTTTAGGGTTTCAAAATCAGAATTTGGGATTTTGAAATCGGAAATTTGGGGTCTTTTTTCAATTTTCAAAAGTTTAGGGCTATTTTGCAATTTTCAAAAAT
This sequence comes from Rubia occidens, assembly GCA_032360425.1. Taxonomy (NCBI): domain Eukaryota; kingdom Viridiplantae; phylum Streptophyta; class Magnoliopsida; order Gentianales; family Rubiaceae; genus Rubia; species Rubia occidens. Next base: position 1,690 of record JAUOBV010315612.1, on the reverse strand, counting down.
TTAGGAAATTGCACACGGCTGAAATTTTTTTAGGGAATAATAATCTGATTTTGTTTGATTTATTATTGAAAACAGTCAAAGTTATAGCTGAAAAAGAAAGAGGAGGAAAAGAAAATCCGATTTGAAAAAGGAAAAGCAAAACAAAATCCTAGTTGGAATCGGAAAAAGTGAGTTTCTTTGTATTTGGGCATGGGAATTGGAGCAGAAAAATACCTTGGGCAGCAAGTAATTAGGTATATTCGAATTCAAGGAAGGATTTGGAGTAAAAACCCTAATCCCATTTGAAATCGGAAAATTTTCTTTTATTCTCAGAACTTGTTGAAGCCTATATATGCATTCTTATTTTGATCATAACTTTTTCATTACAGCTCCGATTTATTACATTCAAATTTATTTTTGTTCCTTATTCATTCTAGAATTTGGAATTTCAAATCATAGAGCCCAATTTTGAGTTTATATATTTTTAAATTTCGAAATAAGTTCTGCAGTACTTTACTCCTGAATTGCTTTCAATTTGCGGTAAATTGACTTATTTCCCTCATATTAGCCTTCTTTTTGTGAGTTGTGATTGTTATAAACTTGGTTAGTGAACTTAATAAACAAAGGGAAGTGGGGGATTTTTATTACTAACCGTTTATTTTCTTAGCAGTTTAGCGGCGATGGCGGACGATAACCCATTCGTCCTGCCATTTGTGATCGATCCCAATAATATGCCTTTGACAAACATATCCAATAGTAGATTTTCTGAGAAAGAAAGAGATGAGCTGTCAGATAGTTTGGAGCGACATCGTATCAAACCGAATGTCTTGATCTAGATATGTTTGTTGTTACGATGAATGCACTTATGAGTGAGGTGCAGAGATTGGAAAGAAAAATTAACACCATGGAACCTCCTACACCACAAACCATGGCCATGAGAGGAGATTCTCAAGGTTTCGTTTGCAAATTCCAAGGTAATAGTACTTCCGATGAAGAATTAAATGAATCGGAAAGGCAATCTCACCGAGGATCTTCAAGAAGCCATCGCCACAACATACATCATGATTCTTGAAGAAGACAATGGGCTAGCTCAAGTTCAAGGTATAGCTTGGATTTAACACGAGAGATCAAGGGACTGAAGTATAATTTCCCTCGATTTGATGGTCAACACAATCCGGTGAAGTACCTTGATTGGGTGCGAAATATTGAGAATCTGTTTGATCTTAAAAATTATTGGGAGAAAGAGAAGGTTAAAGTGGTGCAATATTCCCTCACTCATTATGCGGCCGAGTGGTGGAAAAATGTTAAAGAAAAGAGACAACTTTCCGGAAAGAGACCTTTCTCCACGTGGGAGAGATTGAAGACCGAGATTCGTAGCTATCATGTTCCGCCTACTTATCTGATGGAACAACATTCTTATTTGACCAATATGAAGCAAGGAATTCGCACGGTTGATGAGTACTAGAATGGGTTATCGTCCGCCATCGCACGGAAGATTGCTTCCGAAGTGTAGATATGGATAATTGCACAGACAAGATTGCTTCTTGGTAAGTAATCAGAATAAGGATGATTATGGTTAGCATGGCCATGATTATGGTTAGCATGGTTAGCACCGCCGATATTGCTTCTTGGAAATTAGCACGGCCAGGCTGTGGATCATTATAGCCGAGAATGGTCAGATTATTGTAACATTAGTTTCAGCCAGATTTAG
>JAUOBV010315504.1:0-11006 GCA_032360425.1 Rubia occidens | reverse complement strand
TTGCTAACTAACAGATCATCATGAATATGAACTAACAGATCATCATCACTCTTATGTTTGACCTCTACCCATTTTTGTTGTTGGCCATTTGTATCCATAAGATCTTGCCTAACCGCTGGGAGTCTACCATTACCTTCCTAATGTTATTAACCATTTGAGGACCAGAGTTCCCTCTTTGTTCCAGCTGCTTGTAGGTTTCCTCGGTATGATCGAGCTTATGGCAATTTTTACAATAAGCGGGGAAGTCTTCGTAGACAATATTATAGGATTTGTTCTACCCAATTGAACCTAGTCGAATTTTTGAGGGATTTGGCTTGCATACATCCATTTCGACACAGATTCTAATTGTGGAAGGCTTCGTGAGGTTTTTACTGAAAGTGTCACAGAACAACAATTCACCCAAAGCCTTCCCAATATGGTTAAGAATAGAAGGATGAAAGAAGTGTACCGGCGGGAATTCAACTGTGAGCCAGACAGAGGCCAGAGAGGACTCCTCATCGTAGTCGAACTTCTTCGTCCATTTCAGGATTCTCATGATGCGTCCTCCCATCGACCATGTCCTTTTCAGCCAACAGCGGTGATAGTCCTCTTTCAAATCGAAAGTAATTCTTACATGCCTTCCATCCATAGCCACAATTTGCGCCTCTCATTTGAATCCTTTTGTTCAAAAAAAATTTCGGATGAAGTCTATCGTTGGTCTGTCTCGACTGAAATTTCTGATTAGGGCTTTGGCATACAGAAGCACTAGCATATCAATTTCCACCTCTGGATAGAGAACTGCCACCTCTCCCTTGTAGTTGTAATGCGGATGAAGGTCTATGGAGTCGGAGGTAGGTTTTGGTTGCATTAAGGTCTCTACGAAAGAGAGCTTTGTGTTTGTCCATGGTGGAGCCGCCATGGCGCAAACTGTTCCGGTAGTTTGATCGTTATACAGTAAATGTGAACGTTGTTGGAGAAGAAGAGAGAATAGTTGGAAACAAGAAAAGGGGGGGGGGAATTCCGAAGAGAACGAAGTAAATGTGTTTGGTAAATCCGTATGTATAGATATTCTGTGGCGGGAAACATGTGCTTAAACAAAGCTGAATTATTTTGAACGTAGGGGATATCAACAGCTGTTTTTCTCTTTAAAATAGTTTTTCTTTCAAAATAATAAGCTTTTTAGCACTTTATTAAACACTAAATTTTTTTTGCTTATAAGCAAATGTAACTTGTAACCTCTTCCAAACAGATCATTAAAAAGAAATCCTAACCGAGTGTGGAGCACAAATCCTAAATTAATTTGCATGTGATTAGACTACAAAACCTTATTAAACTAAATAACACATTACTATTAAATAGATACATAAGCATCGGTATATAAGCACTGGGGGTAAGGAACCGGTGGTTAGTTGATGAAAGGCAATGGTTTTATGAGGAAAAAAAGAAGAAAATCGGTGCCTATTTAAGAACTCAACATCGAAAAAAGATATCGGTGCTAAGTTACTAGTTCCTATGTATAATCATACCACCGGGAGAAAATGTACCATTGTCAATGTTAAAAATGGTTCTTGGGTTGCACTTTTTCTAGCACCGGTAACTTTAATATTCACATAATACCGGTGCCTATACCCGTGATAGTGTTTTTGGCGCGTAAAATAATGGTGGGAAAACCCTAGCATCGGTATGTAGGTAGTGTACCGGTGCCTATGTAGATTCATAGCACTGGGATACAACATTTGTGCGAGAAAATGTTGCCTTTGTAAAAAAATGCCGGCCACTTTATAATTTTTAGCTCCGATAGTGTTAAATAAAATGTACCGGTGCTGATACCGATTTTTATTACCAGAATAGTGTTTTTGCCGAGTAAAACTTAGGTGGTAAAATTTTTAGCATATGTACATGTGCGTAATACCGGTGCTAGAAGAGCATTTAATGCTCACCTACCACTATTCCTTGGCAGGTAAACAATATGTTTTTGGGAAAAGAGGTTCATTAATGCTGTGTTTTGGAGGGTTTTAGCATAAAATGTTCAAATGAAGACCCACAAAGGTTCGATTATAAATGATTTGGCATGTTAATGATGGTAGAATATGTTACACATGGTTTGTATGCATATATTTTGTGTCTTTTATCATGTTAATGAGCCTTACATTGATGTAAAAAAAGCTGGATTTTTTCTCAATTTGTTGATGTCATTATTACCTTGTTTAGGAATCTGAATTTTTAGGATAAGTTTTGAATGTAATGTGAGTTATACGTTAAGGTTTTCTGAATTGAGTTTGAATTTTTAGAATCTTGAGTAGCTATGTTCAGTGTGTTGAACTATATATGTTGCACATTCCTTAATTTTTAGAGATGGAGCATGCAATTGAGAGGCGTAAGCATGTGTATTGAAATGTTAGTTGGTTGAGCAAAGAATATGTTGTTTTCGAGGAGGATTTTTAGACCACGCATTTGGTAGTTGTCGTGATTGCAAGAATTATAACCATAGTGGTGATAGAGACATGATGAAACTTCACTTAGTGAGGATGGGGTTTCAAAAATATTATTTAGTTTGGACGTTTCATGGAGAGAAGGCACCACCAGAGGTGGTTGTGGTAGTGAAAGAGAGTGTTTAGGATATGTAAATATAGATGACATGTGTGAGGAGGTTGTCGATGAATTTAGGGGGAGGCTGAGGTTTTGGTAAATTTCTTTAGTGAGAAGGACAGATCGTTGTATATTTGTTACAAGAAGAAAGACATAACCATGTCATATTTCATGGAACTGTTTAATATAAAAGGTGTTAGTTCATGAAGCGACACTAGCATGAATAATTGCTAAATTTTTTGAATGAGAAACTTCCATTTGGTAACAGGTTACCAGAAAACCTCTACGAAGCAAAAAAAAATTCTATATCCGATGGGAACGAAGTATGAAAAAATACATGCTTGTCCCAACGATTGTGTTTTTTACAGGGTTGATTGGAAGAAGGAGGTTTGCCCGTATTTCATGTATCATGCTACAAGAAAAAGATAAATGTGATTGTCGATGGAGATGGTGTTGTAAAGTTAAGGAAACATATTTGGGCAAAATTCATATGGTATCTTCAAATTATTGCGAGGCTGAAGAGGTTGTTCAAGAATGCCAATGATGCAAAGAACATGACGTGGTACATGGGAATCGAGTTCTCTTGAAAATTATATGATTCGTCATCCAGCTATTGCCGATATGTGGAAGATATTTGATAAGAGGAATATGGAATTTACAAGTGAGACTGGGAACTTGAGGATGACTTTGTGTATTGATTGAATGAACCTGTTTGGTAACATGTGCTCGAGACATAGTTCTTGGTCGGTAATGCTAGCCATATACAACCTTCCATTGTATTTGTGTATGAAGAGGAAATATGTATTGCAGCTGTTGTTGATTTCTTAACCAAAACAGCCTGGAAATGACATCGATACATATCTGGCCCCCCTTATAAAATATTTGAAAGTACTATGGTCCGACAACGTCGATGTGCTTGATGGCTTTAGGGGATCAAAGTTCAACTTGAAGGCAATGGTTTTTTTGGTATAATAAATGATTTTCCCGCATGAGAAAACCTTTTGAGTTATATGGTGATGAGGCATAGGGCGTGTCCTGTGTGACAATAGTCCACAAATTTCCAAAAGTTGAAGAATGGTTGCAATACAGTGTATTTGGGTCACAAAAAATTCCTCTCGATGAAGCACAAAATGCGTGAGGACACGTTACAATTTTTTGGTGGGAAAGAGGTCAGGAAGGCGCTAAGACCATTGAAAGGGGTTGCCATCCACTAAAAGGTAAAGAAATTGAATGATGTTCTTGGGAAAAAGATGAAGAAGATGGGTGCAGCACCTGATGAACCTTGGAAGAAGAGGTAGGTTTTCTTTGATTTACCTTACTAGGAGTATTAGGAGGTTCGACATTGTTTGGATGAAATGTACATTGAAAATAATGTGTGCGACAATTTGATTGGGACCTTACTTAACATTCTTGGGAAGATGAAGGACAACTTGAATGCTCGGAAGGATTTGTTGGAGCTTGGTATTTGGTTGGATCTAGCTACGGGGGTGAGAAGGAAGCGAACGTACCTACCTCCTGCCCCCACTACAAGAAAAAAAAGCCTTTAGTGACAAAATGATTCTGGTCACCAAATGTAATAAATTTGTCACTAATGACAGTTGGTGACCAAATTCGGGTTGTAATCGGTTGGTCACATTATCTCCGTCCCAAAAAGTTCTGGTGACCACTTTGTTCAGTTGGTCACTACAAGTGGTTTTAATGACCAAGTATTTTTGGTCATAAATGTTAGTGACGAAATATATTTGTCAATGAAATAGACACCAATAAATAAAAAATGGTCACCAAATGTTGCGTTGATGACCAAAAATAAATCGACAAAAGAAGTTTCAGTAACAAAAATGATTTAGTCACTAAAATATTTAATGACCAGTAACTTTTAGTCACTAAAATATTTGATGAAAAATAATTTGTAGTCACTAGTAAAGTGATGACCAAAAACTTCTAGTCACTAAAATAATTAATGACAAATATTATTTAGTCAATAAAATTTGATGTCTAATAGTGTTAGTCACTGAATGGGTCACTAAAGTTAATTTCCGCCCAATCTCTTTAAAGTATTTAGTGACGAAAAAAAGCTCCATTTTTTTTTAAAAAAACTGGTCACCAATTGTTACAGCCAGTGACCAAATTTTAAGTCTAAAGTTTGGTCATAACATTTAGACAATGGTGACCAAGTTGATAATTATTATTTTTATTTAATAATAATAATAATTAAATAAATAAAAAGTCATTCTCAACATTAATGACAAATCAATATTTTAGCTAAAATCACAATATTTGATTACATTCAATACTAATACTATACATAAAAGCATTGATAATTAACTAAGAATCTCGTGCTTTGTCTTCAACATGGTCCGCAGTAAATAACAATAAAATCCAAAACCAGGTTGCCAACCATTGCATTCGACCAAAGGACATCATGAACCAAATTTCTCTGTTCATAAAATTAACATAAATAAGCATGCTTACATATCAACTAAAAAAAGCTTACAAACAAGGTAGCAAGAAAAGAGCGAAGAAAATGACTCACCTTTTTCTTCTTCATCCGTAAGAGACATTTAATCCACCAAAAGTTAGCAACTAGGAGAGAAAATAAGGAAAATTAGAATTCCAACAAGTATATGACTTCATAAAGATATAAAAAAGAAAGGAACAATATGCTACATCAATCAAATATTCTGTCACAACAATAATATGCTACAATAAGCAAATATTCTGCCACAACAAGAACTCTGATCTAATAACAATACCAAGGTTTATGAACATAAACTGACTTCTAAGATGCTCAACTTTACCATTCCACTTAGCATTGAACGCATCAATGACTCTACCTCTGCTTGCTTCTGCTTTTCACGCACTTGCATCATTTCTTGCCTGTAATGTAAAACCATCCATTAACCCTAAGTATGGTTAAAACATTTCAATGTTGTTCACCTTGAGTTGTTAAAGGACCGTAAAACAGAATAGCAAGTTATCCAACCAAAATTTGACAAACTGATTTCACAGAAGAAGGTCATATAATGCCATTTTCTAGCTATCAAAAAGGCATATAAACATACCTGCACTGCTCTTCATCATCAAAATAGTACGTTCCGTCACCTAGACGTGTTTGGAACCTTTCTTGACTTCCTTTTCTATCTTACTTCGGTGGTAAGCGTCGAGATTATTGATGAAATATCCTGATTCAGAAGCTTTACAGCAGTGAAGGGCAGTGAAGGTTTATGGATGATACTGAAGACTTGTAACATTACTGGAATGGGAAGATTACTACTCAGGAAGCAAAGCAAGTCCAGAGTATCAGTTAAACAGTTGTAACTGATTTAGCATATCAGTTTTGTTCTGTTTAGCATATCAGTTTTGTTCTGTAGGTTTATTCTTTAGCCTTGCTTTCTATTTCTAGTTTTTGGTAGTTAATTGATGCTCTTGGAAGTTAGTTGAATAAGCTCTGGATCTGTATATATAAACGACTTGAAACAAGTCATGCTCAGTTTTTTGGAGTGAATAAAATTCTGTTTCTCAGTTTTCTTCATCAAACTGTTTTTCTTCTGAAAACCGTTTTAATGGAGCTTCCATTTTCATCTGAGTTCTAGTTTTCAATAGTATGTTATGTTACCTTAATCATCTTGAATTTCCGTTTAATGCTCTTTATCAGTTTAAGATGACTTTTTCTTCAGATTCCTTCATTTGTTCTAAAAAAATGTACATTTGGTTTTCTACGTTTAGATAATCATAGGAGTAATTTGACCATACATTTGATGATTTTGCGTGTTTGTTTAGTTTGTGAGAAATTGAGGTGGTGAAGGCCGGCATGGTGGCGCAGCTGAAGCAGGCAGTGGAGGCGGTTTTCAGATATCTCCCCAAGGCGGGGCCGTCAAGGTTTCATGGTATGCGGAATTGTGATACCGTTTTAGCGAATGGGAGAGCATTGCCTTTGGCTTTCGGATATGTGGGCCAGGAGTCGGCTAGAGAAGGTTAAGGCCTGTTGCTCATATGATTCGCCAGAAGAAGATGGCTAGCAGAGCACTTCTGCTTGCTGGACCTCCCAGTACTGGCAAAATGGTACTTGCACTCAGTATTTATTAAGAACCCGGAAGCAAGGTATTGCCACTTTGTTGCATTGCAATGTTGATGAGTATATGTATGACTAATTACTGGCTGAAACATAGCAATGTACACAAGATGTTGCTCTTTTTGAATGCACAATATTTCAATTGTAGTAATTATTTGTTTTGACCTTGAGTTTGGGAAAATGCAGGTTCCATTTTACCCAATGGTGGGATCAGAAGTGTATTCATCTAAGGTAAACAAAATTGAGCTTTTGATGGAGGATTTCCGCAGGGCTATTGGTCTCCGGGCAAAGGAAAACAAGGAAGTTTATGAAGGAGAGGCAAGTTACACTTCTCCTCTTTAGAACTTCAGGTTTTAGTTCCTTGCATATCTTCTGTTGCACTCAATAGCAATGCAACTTTTCACCCGTCCCCCGCCTTTAGCTAACTGCAGTCATTCTATTGTTGCAGTATTCTGAACAAGCTGACGCCGGAGAAGTTTGAGATCTTGTAAGGTCAACTCATTGATTCTGGAATAACATCAGCCGACATCTTAAAGGTCCGTATTTTTCTTATACATGTTAGCTGTAAGGCATTCTGTTTTCTCTTCTATTTTTTCTAACCAACTTTATGATAGTTCAGCTATTTGTTAACACTTTTTCTTTGCTTTTGCTACACCATCTGTTTGTTGTTTTGAACACTTGGACTTGGTTTTTGATGAACTTTTTTGCTCTCATTACTTTTACTGCCTTTTTTACAGTCAAAATGCAATCTTTTTTCTTGCATATTGCAGGGAGTCATTTCCTTGATATTTGACAAGGCTGTCCTGGAGCCTACATTTTCTCCTATGTATGCGCAGCTGTGCTCAGATCTCAACGAGAAGTTGCCCCCGTTCCCTTCTGATGAACCTGGAGGGGAAAAATTACGTTCAAGCGGGTTCTTTTGAACAATTGTCAAGAAGCCTTTGAAGGTGCTGAAAAGTTGGCTCCTGAGCAAGAGATTGAACGCAGAGACAAAGACAGGCTTCTCAAACATCGTACTCTTGGGAACATTCGGCTAATCGGGGAGCTTCTCAAGCAGAAGATGGTTCCAGAAAAGATTGTTCACCACATTGTCCAGGTTTTATATTCTTTCTCGACGATAATCAAAACAAATAGTATGTTCTTTCCATGCCGGATATGCTAAAAATATCTAAATGAACTATATTTTAGGAACTCTTGGGAGCTGATACAAAGAGCTGTCCAGCTGAAGAGAATGTTGAAGCCATATGCCAGTTCTTTAGCACAATTGGCAAACAACTTGATGAGAACCAGAAATCTCGTCTTATAAATGATATGTACTTCAGCCGCTTGAAGGAATTAGCAACAAACCCTCAGCTTGCACTCCGCCTGAGGTTTATGATTCGTGATATCCTCGATTTGCGTGCTTGTAACTGGATTCCAAGGCGGGAAGAGGTAAAATTTTCTTACCAACTGATTTATGTAGGCTGATTTAGGTAGGGTTGTTGGGTTTTTGATCTTTATGTGCACGATTTATAGGTGAAAGCTAAAACCATTACTGAGATTCACTTGGAAGCGGAGAGGAATATGGGTTTGCGCCCAGGTGCTTCTGCAAGCATGATGAGAAACAATCGTGCTGCTTCAGCTGCGCCTGGAAATATGAGCCCTGGAGGGTTTCCGATCAACCGACCTGGCGCTGGTGGTATGATGCCTGGAATGCCGGGAGCCAGAAAGATGCCAGGGATGCCTGGAATCGACACCGACAACTGGGAGGTTCCTCGGTCTCGCGCAATGCCAAGGGGTGATGGAGCCATGCTTCAGTCTGCTGGTCGTGTTCAGCCATCCCTAGCGGCCAAGTCACCGTCGATGAACCAGAGGCTTCTCCCTCAGGGCACTGGTGGCCTGATAAGTGGCCGGGCTAGCGCCCTTCTGCAAGGAGCAGCAGCTCCTGTTCGCTTGCCTCAAGGCTTCAGGGCGGATCCCCCTTTCTCTGCTGCACCTCCTCAGCCAGCACCAGTAGCTGCAGCTGTTGAGAAGCCACAGCCTCCAACTGCAAAGGTGAACCCGGCTGAACTCAAAACGGAAAACTCACTCGCTACTGAAGGAGTACTTCAGCGTGCTGGATTTGAACAAAGAGGTGATACATTGTTAGTGATCACTGATTTATGTAGGCTCTGAAACCATGATAAAATGTAATATATTGTTGGTCACTGATTTTGCTGATACTGATCAATGTAGGTTAAAGCTGAGACTATTACTGATCGAGCAATGCTTCCTGTCGTTAAGGGCACCAGTGGCTGGATTAACGGCACGACGGGCGCTCCTTTGCGGTGTAGCAGTGCGCTTTCTGTTCAGAGAACTTGTAGATGGAGGAGGAACTCTGTCCCGGAGGAACTTGTAGCTGCATTTTGTATTTTGTGTTTGGTTATCATTCTTCATTATGTTATAGTATTTACTGGTATTCTAATTGTTTGAGTGTATTTTCGTTTTTAAAAATATGTTTGTAGAGATGGTCTCATATGTGACGGTCTAAATTTTAAGTAAGGGCCTTTACGTAATTCTAATTATATTATAGTTTCAAGAATCTATCTCTAACAATTTTACGGGACCTATCTCTAATAATTTTATAGGAATTTATTGCTAATATTTTTTCATGAGTTTTTTTGTCCAATTTTTCCAACATCATTTGATCGACAACTGCAATCTGAAAAAAATCTAAATTTTTTGATTTAAAAATGTTTTAAATTTTTTAATATAATTATAGAACTGAAAATTATAAGCATCATAAAAAAATAGCAAAACATCAACGATTTTTTTAAAAAATAATTTAAAATTGGAGCAAAAAAATATATTTAAAAAAAAAATAAAACAGCAAAAATATATATTAAGAATCAAATAAAAATTGAGAAATCGTTGACTTCAACTAAAAATTATAAAAACATCAACAAATCTTCAATTTTCAATTTTTTAATAGAAACTACAAAAATCAACTAATATCAACAAAAAGCTAAAAGCATCAATTCCCATCACCTAAACTTCACCCAGAAAATGAAAAATGTCAACATAAAAAATATTTAAAAATCAACCTATGTCACCCAAAACTACAAACATCAAGTCATATCACATAAAACTAACCTAGAAAATGAAAAACATCAACATGAGAGGGGGGAAAGCAAAAAATATCAACCCATATAACCAAAAAAACACTACAAAAAATCGATCCATATCAACTAAAACTCATCCAGAAAATGAAAACATAAACATGAGAAAAAAATAAAAATATCAACAAAAAAATCACGGTACCTCAAGAGTATAAAGTATTCACTCAAATAGTCATAAAACGTCCACAATTTTATTGAAAAAAACTACAAATATCAACTCATATCACCAAAAAACTATAAGCATCAACTCCTAATACCTGAACCTCATTCAAAAAATGGAAAAAAATTAGCATCGGAAAAACAGCACTACAAGCATCAATTCCTATTACCAAAACCTCAACCGAAAAATGAAAAACATCAATATGAGAAAATAATAAAAACTGCAAATATCCATCTATATCAACCAAAAAAAGACAAAACATCAACTCATATCAATTAAACTTCACACGAATATTGAAAAACATCAGCATAAGAGAAAAAAAAAGCTACAAACATCAGCAAAAAGTTACAGTATGTCAAGAATAAAAATTCTTCAAAAAAGAGGACCTGGTGTGATTTGAACTCAGGTCACTAACCTCAATGTATAGAACAATAACCACTACAACAAAGACTCTTATTGAACATACACTCAGTCAAATAATACTAAACCTCAGCATATACATTAAGAACATAAAATCTTCAAAATAAAGGTCACGCGAAGATTTGAAATCAAGACCTCAACATCAAGAGCAAGAGTCATAACCACTAAACCAAACAATCTTTGCTAATGCAAACCTCAGTCAAATAAATATTATAGCTCAGAAAGTCTTTGAAAAAGTAAAACACAATATTAAACCTCACCTTTCAGAAGCCTAAACTCAGCTTCGACGCCGCCCTTATCATTCGTCGACGTCAGCCCTGGTCGCGCATGAGATGCACGCGTGCCTCCTTCTTCCTTCTGGCGCGTGCATCTAACGCACCTCTCTCTTCATCGCAAAATCAATTTTGATAAACCGAATTCATTAATATCCGTGAAAGACTCATATGAGACCGTCTCACCATAACTTATGGTGAGACAAGGTATAAATTAAAGTTTTACATATTACAAAAAGTACCCCATATCATTTCCTATCTTTAAACAATTGTATTTAAACCATTCGTCTCACTATAAAATTCAGTGAGACCGTCTCACCCAAGTCTTTGTATTAATATCCCCTCCCTCCAATGAAATAAACTCGTAAACTCAGTCT
>JAUOBV010315397.1:0-11006 GCA_032360425.1 Rubia occidens | reverse complement strand
CGGCGGTGGTTATGTTTTACACTTGTAGAAAATAAATAAACAGAGATTCATGAAATCAGAAAGTGAAATTTTGGGAGCGATTAGAAATTCTATAAAAACCCTCCAACCTGTCCAAACTAGAAAATGTGTGACCATTAAAAATCAGTGTTCCTCTACCAACCAATCTTAACCACCGGTCGTCATCCCTCTGCTGCCGCCCTGCCTGAACTATGACCGAGACAATCTAGTATAACACCACTCACCAGTCAAATTAAAATAAATCTAAAACCCATACAAAAGAGAAAATAAATCAAATGTGTGAGTGTTAGTACTTACAGTGTTCAACTTCTGACAAATTTTGTCCTTTCTACGAACCTGTCAGTTAATGCAAAATGGGCAAGACCTCTAAATGGTTTTGTGCCCTTCTTGGAGGCCTTGCCCATTTTGCATTAACTGACTGGTTCGTAGAAAGGACAGAATTTGTCGAAAGCTGAACACTGTAAGTACTACGTTCGATTTATTTTCTCTTTTTTTGGGAGTTTAGATTTATTTTGATTTGACTGGTGAGTGGTGGTGCTATACTATATTTCCACCACTCGCCAGTTCAGACCTCGCCACTCCCGCCAGCCTAGAATATAGACTTTGGAGTTTTTCAGAAATTTGAGGCTACCTATCATGGTTTTCACCAGCATCTGGACTTTGGAGTTTCTCAAAAAAAAAATTAGGCAACATATCTACACCTTAATCAGTACTACGAATACCCCAATTGCAGAAATTAAAATGTAAAAGAACCCCACTGCAGAAGAAATTCTCAAATTTAACTCTATCAAAGTCTAGATACTGAATATTGAATATCAAATACCTCAGACTTAGAATCTGAGATTTGAATAGTTACTCTATTCATATGTATAAAATAGCTACCAAGTTATGTAATTATATTCCATCACAGGAAGTAGTTCAAGTTATCTACTTTGCCGAGCTTCTCATGTAAAAAAAATTGACAAATATTATTATTGAAAGATATGTCCTATTCAATTTCCGTGGTTCCATGTATACCACATATCTTTCAAAAATTTACAATACTAAGATGTCCACAATTGAAAAAAGTTACTAATCGTGAATTGACCGGGGTCCAAGGGTAAAACTAGTTATGGTTAGGGGTGGCATTTTTGAATTCCTTCACAAAGCTAGATTGACAGGTGGGGCTGACAAGATCGGTGGTTTGAGAGATATTGACGGTGACAGAGGACCCCCCGACGATGATGACTTTGGCGTAAGAAGAAGAAATATAGAAGAGATGGTGGTTGAGCAGCGACCAAGAATAAGAAGAAATTAGGGTAAAGAGAATTGGGGTATAATATTAAATTTATTTCTTTAAATTATTTTAATAAGGTATGGGCTGGAATGACCCAACTTGCTAAGTAAACAACCCCACATCACAGGGCCCATGTTTGGGAAACAGGAAGATAAGGGACGTCGAATGAAGTGACGGTTCTTGTCACTTCATGCACCAACTCATATACCTAGGGACGTAACATGCAAAAGAAACCCTAGAAAAACTCCAGTATGTTTTCACTTTTTAAGACTTACACATGAAGAAAACCCTAGAAACACTCTGTTTCTACAAGATTGTCATAGCAGGTACGACACAATGCCGATCTGTCTGACTTAGAATCCTAGCTATTGTATAGGTACATCAGTAGGAGAAGATTGAAGCTTGCGAGTAGCAAAGTGAGAACTTAACATTGACGTTGTCTGTGGGGATCACTCTATTCTTCAACATCAGCAAAGCTCAAAATAACATGAAAGGACTACCATTAGGAGAAAGCTTGCTCAACCAGGTACTCGTAGATGATATCACAAACCTAGAGAGAGAGCCAACGCTGATGCCGGTGTGGGAACGACACAGGATCCAGACAACCGATGAGTTGGTAAACTCAAAGATACAGCAAACCATCATGACCCCCCAAAGGGAAATGATGAAGAAGCAAAAAGAGATGGAAGAAAGGGAGAAATCAAGGGAAACTGAGGGTCCAAAAGCAAATAAGCATAACCTTTGACAGAAAAATTATTTCACAAACAGGGGGAACATGAATCTGACTCTCAATAGATATAAAAGGAGGGAGAAACTAGCCACAACGCCTCCAGAGGAAGGAAGAGAATAGCAGTGCCTATAAGAAGGACTGACGTTGAAGGTACAAAGACGTGTCAGGATGCGATTGAGGGTACCTGAGATGACATGTACCATGCCTAGAGGGGAGGAGAGAGAGAGAGAGAGCAGCAGGAGCGATGTATACCAGAGAACAGAGAGTCACTTTCCAAAAACAATGGAAGGGGTTTTCCATTCACAAAGATAATTCAGCTTTACATGGCAGACCCCATGTTGAAGATACTCCCCAACCAGGGACAGTACGGCAGTGAAGTTAACCCGAAAGATCACATGCATACATTTTACACTAACATGGACCCTTCGAGATACCCAAGACTATTTGGTTCAAAGTGTTTGCAACAACCCTAATAGTTGTTGCCAGAGTCTAGTTTAAGAACCTCGAGGGTGAGATGATCGATAGCTTTAGCTACCTGGAAGGAAATTTCTTAGCACGTTTCATGCAGATGAGGAAGTTTCAAAATACGAGGGCAGTATTGTTGGTTGTGAAACAAAAACCATCAGATTCACTATCAGAATATTGAGAGAGGTGTAACGATGAAAGAAACTAGGTAGAGGAAATGAGTAACCAGTTTCTCATGGATACGTTCGTGAATGGACTCAAACACGAGTTACTCCTGAGAGACTGCACCCTCAATTCTCCTAAAATGATTGACGAGCTTATGAGGAGAGTAGAGAACTTTATCAGAGTATACAACACTGACAGGAGAAGAAAAGAGGCGGAGGTAACAAGAGAAGCGAGGTTGGTAATGACAGGCATATGAGAGAGATAGAGACTTGATCCAACCCAACAGGTTGAACTTTGACAAAAAATTCACCCCAATCATCAAAATGCCGAAGGATATTTTTGCCCTAGTGGCTGCGAAGAACATCCTAGAGCCAGCAAGGAAACTGTATTCCTCTCACACACAAGGGACACGTCTTTGTTATGCGATTATCACGGAGATCATGACCACCACAAAAATGAGTGAAGCAAGCAATTTAAAACAGCGTCCAGAGTGAAGAGTTGGCGCACTTAGAAAAGGAAGTACGGAATCCATAAGAAGACCACATACCAAAGCAAGGAAGGATGAGGTGGCCGTCCAAGTCTCGAGAAGACAGGAACAAGAAGAGGTCCCTAGAGAAGGGGCGCATGACCAAAGGGAAGGAAGTAGCAAGAGCTAAAAGGAGGGAAGATAACAAAAGGCAACAAGAAAACACACCCACAAATGATACCATAGATAGGGATGTCACCAACATCTACGCCATCATCGGCAGAAGTGCAGGATGAAGGATAAAATCACAAAGAAAAGCTCGTTACATGCAGAATCTTCAAGCCACACCGGTTGATGGGAGGTTGGCAGCAGATGAGACGATATTGTTTGGGATGGAAGACCCAAGACCAGGCATGACAATAGGGGCGATGTGTTTGTGATCATGGTGAAAATGATGGAAATGAGGATACATCGAGCCTATGTGGATGGTGGAAGCTCATTAGACATAATGTATTGGCACTGTGTTGAGAAGCTAGATGAAAACACAAAGAGGAAGTTGAAACCAATATGCACCTCGTTGGTAAATTTTGTAGATAGGACAGTGTGGCCGGAGGGAACCATACTGCTCTTAGTGATAGTGGGGGATGAGCCGAAGAGTAAGAAGATATATATGGAGTTCAATGTTGTGAGAGCAAATAATCCCTACAACATGATTTTGGGCAGACCAGCCCTCGCACTTCTGAAGGGAATATTGTTAACCCCATTGTTAACCCCTCCACCTATTGCTGAAATTCCCTACCGGAAAGGGAATAACGACCATGATGGGAGACCATCAGAAAGCAAGGGAATGTCACCAGATTGCCTTGAGCAAGCAGAAGAAAGAAATTGAAGCCCAGGTGCAAAGATGACATGAAAGAAAATCAAGAACAGTAGCAACGGTAATAGGGGAAGATGACTCATCTGAGCTGGGCCTAGAAGTACAAACACTTCACCTAGGGGAAAATCAAGTTGTACAGGTATGAGTGGCTTTACCCAAGGAGGTGAATGAGAGCCTGGTAAAGATGGTGTGAGAAAATATCCAGGCATTTACCTGGAATCCACAAGACATAAAAGGCATACCTAAAGAGATTGGATGATGCGAGCTCAAGGTCACACCAGGTTACCGTCCTGTCAAGCAGAAAAGGAGGATGTTGTTTAGGGAGAGAAATGAAGCAGTGAACAAAGAAGTAGAACAACTAGTAGAAATTGATATATTGAAAGAAATCTCATGCCCGAGCTGGCTGGCCAACCCAGTCCTGGTAAAGTAAACAGACGGAAGCTGGAGGATGTGCGTGGACTACATAGACCTGAATTGCTTATAGCAAATGTGACTCCGACGCTAATGCAGTTCAGGAAGACATGCATGAAGTTGAATCCAACCAAATGCCAGTTTGGAGTGGAAGTTGGGAAGTTCCTGGGCCACAGGTATCTAATGACGGATTGCAGGCAAACCAGAAGATAGCCAAAGCCATATTGGAAATAAAGCCCCCCTGCACAGTAATGGGAATTCATAGCTTGAATGAGAAGTTAGCAGCTATGAATTATTTCCTATCTAGAGCGACAGAACGATCACTCTCGTTCTTCAAAACTTTGAAATGATGCATAAAAAAAGGGGCAGTACAGTGGAGAGAATAGGAGGAGGAAGCTTTCGCCAAGAAGAAGCTGCACCCGAAGGAGTTATCAGTGCTAACTTGCCCACAGCCAGGGGAAACGTTATACTTATATGTAGCAGCTAGAGAAGAAAATTTTAACGCGACACTTATCAGGAAATACGATAAGGTACATAGACTAGTATACTATGTGAGCTGGGCACTGCAAGGCTCAGAGAGAGGATACATAGGGTAGGAGAAGTTGGCGCTAACACTAGTACACGTAGCAAAGAGACAGTGACAATACTTCCAAGCACATTCGATAGTAGTGTTGACTAATTAGCCATTGAATCTATACTCACTAGGTCGTAAGCGTTAGGAAGGCTGGTGAAGTGGGCGGTGAAGGTAGGAGAACACACCATCGAATATGCCCCACTGAAAGGCTGTGAAAGGCCAGGTAATTGAGGATTTTCAAGCAAAGGTCCCGAAGGAGAAGGAGGTTGGGGAGGTGAGACAGCCTGTGTTAAACAGGGAAAGATGTCTGATAGGGCCGGATGTATGGAGTTTACATATAGACGAAGCATCCGAAGTAGAGGGAGTAGGTGCATGGCTAGTAATTTTAGATCCCCAGGAGTAGAAGCCACCTACGCCTTTCGCTTCAGGTTCCCCACATCAAATAACAAAGCTGAATATAAGGCACTAATTTCATAAATGGAGCTAGCCCCGAAGATGGGAGCAAGGAAGTGACAAGCATATGAACACTCGATGATGGTAGCAAATCAGGTTAGTGGACAGTATGCTGCAAAAGAACCAACCATGATTAAATACAAAGCCAAAGTCAGAAGCTTGACAAGGGATTTTGGAGAATTCAATATTACAAGCATGCCTCGATTGAAGAACAAAAGAGCCCACACTCTTAGCAAGTTAGCCTCTTCCGCACATACGCACCTAACCAAATCTGTCTTGGTGGAGGAGCTAGCGGAGAGATCCACAGATCAAGGAAATGTGGTGACAGTGAAGGGAACAGGTGAAAATTGGATGATACTATTGAGAAATTTCCTAGAAGCTTGGACTCTGCCGATGGATGAAGAGAACGAAAGAGTAATCAAGAGAAAGGTTATGTAGTATGCAATGAAGGATCGCCTGCTATACAAGTGCGGGTATACAGAGCTGTGTCTCAGATGTGCCGAACCTGTGTTGACTGAGGTGATTATGCGAGAAATGCATGAAGGAATCTGTGGCATCCATCATGGAGCACAGACCCTAGCGCTTAGGAATGTTAGAGTAGGCTATTATTGGCCAACAATGAAGTCATAAGCTGAGAAGATGGTTAATGGGTGTCACTGGTGCCAGGAACACTCCCAGTTACCCAGGCTATCTGCGGAAGAAATGACCAACATCAAATCATCCTGGTCATTTTCCAAATGAGGGATAGACATTATGAGACCATTCCCCGAGGCTGTGGACAAGAATAAGTTCTTTGTGGTGGCAATAGATTACTTTACCAAGTGGGTGGAGGCTGAGGCAGTAGGCACCATCTCAGGAAGAAAGATCACAAACTTTGTTTGGAGAAACATAGTTTGCGGATAATGGTTAGCGATAATGCGAAATAGTTTGCCAATGATCCATTTAGATCCTGGTGCAGGGAGTTGAATATCAAGCAATAGTTCATTTCTGTCGCTCACCATCAATAAAATGAGAAGACATAGGTAATAGACAAGACCATACTCCAGGGGCAGAAGAGAAGGTTCGGAGAAGCCAAGATCGAGTGGGAAGAAAAACTGATGAGCGTGTTGTGGGCATACCAGACCACGCCTAGAACAGCAACCGGAGAATCACCATATAGACCTTGTTACAACGATGAAGCTATAATCCCACAAAAATAGCGGTGCCTAGAAGGAGAGTCACATGCCCACTGACGCTCGAAGAAAATGAAGATGCCATAAGGGTCAGCATGGAGGAGTTGGAAGAACACAAAGAGTATGTGGCCCTGAAAGAAGTGACATATAAATCCTGGATGGAGCAACACTACAACAACAAAGTGAGATAGAAAAGCTTGAAGCAGGGAGAGCTGGCTTTCAGAAAGAACAAGGCTAGCCGAGAACAGGGTCAAAAGAAGCTTGGCGCCACAAGGGAATGACCCTACAAGGTAGCAAATGTGATGGGCAAAGGAGCTTACAAGATGGATATGATGGATGGGAATGAAGTACCCCGTACTTGGAACATGACCAACCTGAGAAAGTACTATGCATGACAAGGTATGATAAGCTGCTAGACTAGTTTCTTTCTATTTTGGCAGGGAGGTTAAAATTCTTGATGGATCAAGTCTTTTGTAAACCCATAAATGGTATGATCCAAGGGAATTTCACATAACTCCCCTGCGTCATTATCTTTTGATGTATGGAATGAAGTGCAACTATTAAAGTACACGTTCAAAAAGTGAGAGCTGAAAGAACTACTTGCAAATAGTAGCTCACGAGAGAGAATGAAGAAAACCATAAACTCGCTAACAAAGAAAGTGAGAGCACTCTTGACTTGCGCAGTCAGAAAGATATCAACCAACCTCTTCAAGTTGATGAAAAACACCCTAGCCCGACGCAGGCAGGGAGCTGTTAGCCATCTTTTTCCAAGCTGATGAGAGTCTGAAATGATAAAGGAAAAGTACCTTATCAATATACTCTCAAAAAGAAAAAAGAGGTAAAGGCCTGAAATGGTAAGGAAAAACACCTTACCCGTAAAATCACAAGAAAGAGAGAGGCAAAGGTCTGAAATGGTAGGGAAAAACACCTTACCTATAAAAATTACAAGAAAGAAAGGCAAAGACATGAAAATGCTATAGAAAAGTACTTTATCCGTAAACTTGTAGAAGGAAGAGAAGATAAAGGCCTGAGGCGATAAGGAAAAACAACAGTAGAAATGATAGTTCGGCAAAAAGATAGGCAACAAAAGCATATATGCCATTCATGAAGTTAAAGGGGGAAATGATAGTGGCGTCCAGCTCCTCTCACAAACACATTTGGATTTTAAAGGGGAAACATGCACCATCCTCCGCGGGATCAGTTAGAGTGGCGTCCAGCTCAAAGGCCTTAAACTAGACGTCCACATGAAGATCAGGGGCATGCCTGCTCTGAACAACTTTAGCATATATGATTGTAAAGCCGCGTGTAATGACCCAATCATGGAAAACCTTGTGCACCTGGACCTCCGCCTCCAGTTTAGCCACAACCATATGGAGAGACCCAGAAACCCCCCGCTTAAGTTCAAGGTCACCCTCAGTAATAACAACACGAGCCTAAGAACGCTGTAGGTTGGTAGTAAACCCTTGCATGGTTTTTTGTCATTAGTTAGCCTCTCAGACAATTCTTCCAGCTTCAATTAGACAACGAAGGCCGCACATAAGTGATACAGAAAACCAACAGGGAGACAGTTGAAAAGACCGTCTGAAGAAAATATCAAGAAATAGAAAAAAAAATGGGGGATACAAACCTCGAGGTGAGCAGAGACACCATGATTAGCAACATTAACTAAAGAAGCTACGTTGAGGGCACGATCCTGAAGCCATGCATTGAAGTGGCCAAGGGGGAGGACATGAGCCAAGACCACGGATAACCTCCGATCATTGAGGAGGACATGAGCTAGGAACACGGGTAACCTCTGACCATTGAGCAACCTAAGAGCTGGACGCCCCATGGTTAGGAGAAGCAAATCTAGCCGGAGGAGGAAGTAGGGACCTTAAGCTTGAGGGGGCAAAGGCGCATGGAAGGGCCGAGGAGCAGTGTGGGCAACACACAAAGAAGGAGGAGTTTCAAGCACCATTTCCGTGGAACGATTAGCCGCCATTCGTTGCTTGCATTCCAAGTGGTCAGTCTCATCGGGGTCAATGAACACAGGCACATAGGTATATAAGAAGATAATGATGGAATGATCCGAGCAATTCACCTCCTCGCCACCATCATCAGCCACTCGGGGTACCCCGGTGAGACAGTCGCGACAAGTCACCGATCATGTTAGCGATCGACATCTCTGAAAAAGAAAGCAAGCTAGCGGAGATAAGTCTGATAGGAAAGTTAATATACAAGTAAAGGCATAAAAATAATAATATAAGAGCATACGAGCATCCAATAGAAAACATGAAAATAGACACTAAGGATATCAGACATATATGTACCTCGAAGATCGTCGGGACCACCTAGAAGAATGACCCCAACTGGCATAAATGAGATCCCGACAGCACGCAGAACTGAGTCATGCAGGAGGAAGTCCACCTTAATAGACAGGCTCTCCATAACAGAGATGAAGTGGCAGTTAGTCGACATCTCTGTCGCACTGGGACATGTACCTCGTGTCTTGGGGGGCTACAAGAAAAATATCACTGTGAGCCTCATCGCCAAACACTAACTCCTCATTGATACACACAAAAAAACATTTCCCCTCAACCCTAGTGGGAAAGTCAGCCAACAGCTTACACCCATCCGGCTGGAATTTGAAGTAATACCAATCAGGAGGCATTTTTGCAGCAGTACAGAAAACTTGAAAAAGGAAAATGGTCGGGGTAAATCCAAAGGCGAGACAGAGACTTTCAAAACATAATAGGTGGCACATGGAGGGGAAGATCGATAAGGTGCAATTTAGAATAGCCAAAGACGGACCGACAAAATACAGACAAGGGAAAGAGAAAAATGCCATTTTTAATGACTCTAAGTAGACAGAAATTATGCCCGGAGGGACATCTAGTACTGTTTCACGGCAGTATGACGTGATTTCTTATGTCATCATACCCCTCATCTCGCAGAGATGATGGATATAACGGCACTCGCCGACTTTCATGTAGCAGAAAGAACGGGATTTAAGAGGCCCTAAGGTGGACACTATAGCCACTAGGTTCGACGGGAAGAAAAAGAAAAAAAGAAGACTAAGGTGTAGGAAATAGATGGTACTTGAGGAATAGCAAATTTTTTATGTTAGGGAAATGAGTATGTTGGGGTGATGGACCAATGCATTGTTGACAAGTGTTAAATGGGTGAATAAAAATAATGGAAAATAAATAAAACTCACTTTGGACCCCACCCACTTACCACTTGTCAAAATTATTGGCTCATCACTCCAACATACTCATTTCCCTAACATATAAAATTTTCTCACTTGAGGAAAAGGAGAAACTGACAGGGAGGAAATGAGGAGAGAAACTCA
Organism: Rubia occidens; assembly: GCA_032360425.1. Classification (NCBI taxonomy): domain Eukaryota; kingdom Viridiplantae; phylum Streptophyta; class Magnoliopsida; order Gentianales; family Rubiaceae; genus Rubia; species Rubia occidens. The sequence goes on along the minus strand of JAUOBV010315397.1, from coordinate 1,068 downwards.
AAGAAGATAGAAATAAGAGGAAGAGAAGAAATCAGGTCAAGGGTCACAAATAAGAAGAATAAGAGGAAAAGGAAACGACGGGAGGTATAATTGTGTTACCTCGAAAAGGAGCGAAAAATAGTAAATTTCCAACCACATCGTCAAGAAAGAGAAACGTGGCGGTCTTCAAACATGACTTGAAAAGATGCCACTTTTCAGAAATTCTAATTACTACAGCTTTCCAGCGAAAGGTGAAGTGTCGACATGCCCAAGGTCAGTCTACAAAGTTGGCCCAAAGGGGAACCTGGTGTCTAATATAGCCCATCAACCTACTTGGAGAGCCAAGCAGGAACTCAAGCTAGGGGGACTTAACAAGGTATGAGATAGAACTGCCCAACTGGCTAAAGAAATAACCCAACAACCCAGAGACTCATGTTGGGGAAAAGGGAAGATGACATACAGCTAATGAAGTGACGGCTCCTGTCACTTCATTCACCAAATCATATACCTAGGGACGTAACATGCTGAAGGGTATGTTTTCACTTTTTCTGACTTACACACAAAGAAAACCCTGGAAACACTTTGTTCTGAAAAATCGTTGGAACATGTATGTCACAATGTCGACCTGTCTGACTTAGCATCATAGTTGTTTTACAGGTACATCAGTCAGAGAAGATTAAAGCTTGCCAATAGCAAAGTGATGACTCAACAAGCGGCGACCAAGAATAAGAAGAAATTAGGGTAAGGATTTAGGAGAAGGAGAATTAGGGGTTTAATAGTAAATTTATTTTTAATTTTTTTATAGAGGGGTAAAAGTGACCTTTCACCTAATTCTGACCTTAATATGCCGAAATGAGTAAAATTGCACTTACAGCAACTATTTAGGGTTATATTTGCACTTTCAAATATTAAAGGGCAAAATGCATTCATACCCCCCACTTTCCTGGTTAGTGCACTTTTACCCCCCACCTTTTCAAAAGTGCACATATACCCCTGGAATAACTGTGACATGAAAACGCATACCCCTCCTGCCTGAGTCTGACGTTGATCTATTATTTTTCGGTGTTGAGCAATATTAAATTACCAAAA
>JAUOBV010315180.1:0-11008 GCA_032360425.1 Rubia occidens | reverse complement strand
TTGACTGTCCTGAACTTGCAGCCTCTTTTCCCTGGTGAGAGTGGAGTTGATCAGCTGGTGGAAATAATCAAGGTAATGCTAATGGTGTAGCAATACAGTGGTATCTCAATATTGAGATGAATTCAATCTGATCTTAAATATTTTCTTGTTTAGGTACTTGGGACACCCACTCGTGAGGAAATCAAATGTTTAAATCCGAACTAAACAAAGTTCAAGTTCCCTCAGATCAAGGCTCACCCTTGCCATAAAGTAAGATGTTTGTTACTCTCAAGGTCTTATTTCTGTATATTCACATTGATGTTTTTGTTCATGTTAGGTTTTGTCACTGGCATTGATCATTTTATGTGTTTCGCATTAGATGTTTCACAAACACATGCCTCCAGAAGCTGTAGACCTGGTTTCAAGATTGCTTCAGTACTCTCCAAACTTGAGTATATAAACTGAATCATTTTTAACCTTTATCTTTAATACACTTGTTCATTGTGTCATTAGAGAAGTTTTGAGGGAAATAATGATGTAATTACTTTCCGTAATTGATACAATTTTGTACTGAACGATTGATTTTTTTTAGCAGTTGGAGGCTTGTGTCCATCCTTTCTTTAATGAATTCCATGATCCTAATGCTCGCCTACCCAATGGTCATCCACTACATCCTCTCTTCAACTTTATAATTCCATGTATGTAATATACACGTCCTCTGATGCATCTGACGCATTCCTGGTTCATTTCATCGGCTCTACCCTCTAACCTCTAACCGATTGACATGTTATTATTATTCAGTTAACAAGTTCTAGCTGCTAATTCTGTTTGTCTATTCACCCTTCATAATAAAGGGGTTAACTGCTAACAAGTTGGAACTTCTTGCCAAATTTATTCCGGAACATGCCCGGAGTCAGTTCCTTGACATTGGTTTATAAGGTGTATTGAAGATTTATGTAACATTGTGTATACTGGAAACAGTTTGCTATGTATTGTCTATGCTGACAAAATAAGCGGAATGAACTGTAGTAGTACTGCAATGGTGACTTATTTATTGTTCCTTTTTTAGTTCCCTTTCCCAACCCCTTTATTATGAAGGATGAAGAAAACTCATTTAGTTTTTGGGGATTTCAGCCACCTTATGATATTTCCATCAAGTGTACATCTCTAGCAAATAGCACTGAAATCTTTACCAAGGTACATTAATGGCATCTTCCAACTTTCCTAGCAAAATATACATCATTGATTAATGATTATCAAAGACCATGCTCTAGCATTGCAAATGCGAATGAATTGTGCAATTTATGGCATGTCTATCGGAACACCAAAATACTTTTTGTACATCTGTTAGTAAAACAAATAGCTGTGGTTTAAGGTATTTTGCAGAAAGACATAGGTACCTGACTTAGGTTGTGTATGGCCACGAGCTTTCCGCACTGTGTTTGTTGATCAAAATTTAAAATTTTAGCTCTAAATCATCGCGGGAGTAGTTTGACCGTACATGATTGCTAACAAGGCATTTTGTAGAATGACATAGGTTACAAAATTTATTAGTGGGTTACAAATTACTAACAGTCATATTGTATGCCTTAAAATACAGCTATTTATTTTTTACCAACAGATGACTGTGGGATTTTACTAACATACGTTACCTGCATATTTTGCAAAATGCCTTAAACAACTGCAATTTAAAATTTTAAGCTACAAATGATTGCTAAGAACATTATTTTTTATATCATATTTTAGTTCCTTGGTTAGTAAGTCCGTCGGATGATGCTTTACTGATGTGATGTTTTTTCATGATGATATCCATTATATATTGTTTTAACAGACCTATGGTAATTTGGCTAGGTTACTTAAAATGTTTTTTTATGTTAATCTATATAGAAAGCGGTACTCCGGTAAAATGCACTTCTTTACCCATAAAATTGTTTTTAAAGTAAAATTTACTACTTTTGAGGATTTCTTAGTGTTGGTACTAAACTTACTAGATTTTTTGTTCCATTGTGGTTTACTCCCTCTGTCCCAGTTCAAGCTACAAACTTTATGGTCGACTTTTGCAAGACACGGTTGACCATAAATTTTAACCAGCATATAGATACAAATATCATTATGTGAGATATCATTGGATTCCTGCATGATGTATTTTCTAAACATCAAATTTTAATACACCATTATTATGCATAAATAAAGTTATCGTTGCTCAAACATGGTATGAGAAAGTTGACCAAAAAGTGTGCAGCTTGAACTGGGACGGAGAGAGTATCTTCTTTTGTCCCTAACTTTTCTGTGACTTTAGATTCTCGAAGCACCTGACAAAGAAGACTGATCCATGTCTATAAAAAGATGGAAATTCGAGATTCTCGAGGGCTATACGATTGTCGCTGTTAATCGGTATAATCATTGCAATACTTAAATTATTTGTGTAAGTCAAATCTGCAAGACAATGAATCATGGGATGTGAACACTGAAGAAAATATTGAAATAGCTGGGCAAAATAAGGAAGAAGGCCATTCACAGTTTAAGCCTGGTGCCTTCAAAGTGATACTTTAAGGCTGCGAAGTATATTGAATACACTACTTTTATCTCATTCAGTAAGAGAAGACGCAAACAAAAACCTTCAAGATCAGTTGCAATATGAACATTCATTACAATACCCCATTCAGCTTTTGTGTTGGGTAACTTGGTTTCTTTTTCTTTTTTCCCTCTAATTTGTCGAGAAAAAGCAGCATTTTTTATTTCTCTTTTACCTTCAGTAATACGTTTTTCTCGTTTGGTTCTATACTTAAGTTTGGACAGAGTCTTCTCAAAAAACATTTGCAGTGAAAACACAGTTTAATCATTTGCTTAGCCAACATTTATGAAGGAAAACATTGTTTTCGTACTTACCTTTATCCTTTGCAAAATTTCATGATTCATACAATATTCTTATGTGGGATATCTTAATTATATATTTTAATCTACAAGCAAATTTTTTATAACTGTGATCTTTATTCAAATGGAAGTCTGGATTTGAATGCAACATGCTTGTTGTAGGGAAGAAGAAGATTGAACTGTATATTTTTTTGGCGATATTCAACCAAAGGTGTTCAGCATTCTCGATAGCCCGCGCTGTCATAATCTCCATAAAAAGAAGAGTAGTGAAAAAGGAAGAAGAGTGAATAATCTGGAATCTGTAGAATTCTTCAGAAAAAGAAGAGGAAGATGAATCTTGTTACGAGGAATTGGCGCGTAGATTTGGAAAACAATAGAATATACGAGGACGAGACGAAACGAAACAGTGTTCACCATTCCATCCGTGCTTTTATAGTAGATAGTAGATATTTTAATTCTGGCGTGCTTATCCCTTCTCCATATGGTTCATATCCCTTCTCCATATACTTATTATTCTCGTTTTGTTCCTTTTATAATAGTCATACTTATCCATTTTTTATTTAAATTTATAATGGATAAATTGAGTGGATAAATTTAAACTTAAAAATGTAAAATATAAAATGAATAAATGAAAGAGTCCGTCTCTTGAAAGACGATATTTTCATAAGTCATGGAAAGACCAAGATTTAAAGTGCAAATTAGAAGAAATGAAGATAAAATTTTCAGATTGCATGAATCGGGTTATAAAATTTATAACTACTAAACGTTGCATAATAAAATTTTAATATTGCAACTAAGACCTTTAACCTATTATTATTCTAATTAAACCCGATCTTTCCATAAGCCTATGAAAAGAAGGTATTTTCCAAAACATTGACAAAATTAAATTGATTAAATTGTCATAAGATAAATATACTACTGTAAGAAAAGAAAAAAGAGAGAGAGCTGAGTATAGATCAAACAGTGTCATTATTAGGACATACAATGATGCAATCCTCCGTTAGTACTATAGTACTAAACATGTTTATTTCTTATCCGAATACATACTTGATCATAATTGAATTGATCATAATAGAATTGATTTCCAGTCTTACTTGCTAATGGAATTCAACTTAATAACAATATCCAAATCCTGAATCCGGGTGATGTACTTTTGTTCAGGTTATTTCAACACAAGTAATTTTCACAGAGAGTTAGAGCTAGAGATAATTATAGTTAATTTATGTGCTCACTTTTAAGTGAAACTATAGTTTTTGTTCCTCTTTTTTCACCATGTTTCTAAGAGATTCTCGGATTATTATGAAAAGTTCTTAATTGGACTACTGAAGACACCCCTCTATGGCACCGGTATTTGGATACATAGACACTGGTATTTTGGGCCCCACGTTTCAGCACCCCCATACTTAGACACCGGTAGTTTGGGGTCCAAACTACCGGTGTCTAAGTATGGGGGTGCTGAAACGTAGATGGAAAGGGACCGGTTTCCAAAACCATTGCTGATTAATGATTTTTAGCACCGGTTAATATTACCGGTGCCAATAGAACTGTAGCGGTGCTAGTCCCCCATAACCAGCATTGGTAGAAAACAACCGATGCTTATAGATAGAGAGTGGCACCGGTTTAATGTTACTGGTGCTGGTTTAAATTGATGATCATTGTCCTGTTGTTTGAGCACTGGTTCTAGTTAGCACCGACATAAAAAGACATGACGATGCTTGGGATTAGAATGATCTCTATCTTCCAGCAACATGTAAACGAATTACCGGTGTTTGTTCTTAGTTGGATGTTAATTTTACAGCACCAGTATTTAATTTGAAAAGCTGATGTTGGTTTTGTTTTTCATTTGCAACGTCTTATTTTACATATTTCTATCCCATCCAGATTGAGACTCGGGAAAACTTCACAACCAACAAGATGTAATCTACAAACAAGATTAATGCTAAGAAATAAGGAATGAATGAATTGAAAACTGAACATGTCTAAACAAAAAAAACCCACAAGCAAATTTTTAAAAAATGTAATAATTTCTACGAAATCCATTTTCTATACTTCCTTAAACTGCTCGAGGTCTTTAGAAGTCTTGCACGGTTTGGAATATACATCCACCTAAGTCTGAAACCATCTCTCGGTTACAGATTGTATCTCCTTTCCATTGTATACTCTTTTTCTCGATGGAAATATCTGTTGCGTACAAAACAAGCTGATGATTAACTACGTAAAGCATTTATTAAGTATGAAGAAGAAATGTTCAATTTGTTATTTGTCGACCAACCTCTAGAATATCTATGAAAGTAGTGTTGAGCACAAACTCTTCCATGAAAAGGAGGACGTAGTAGCCACATTCCCAACCACTCTCCTGACATCGGTACTGCAAATGAAAAAATTGAATTAAACGTAACTGCATTAAATAATAGAGGAAATGAAGGGAGTCTTGGATTGATTGCTTTACATCGATGTTTGTGATATTCCATGTGTAATCTGAAGACGGTTCCATCTTCATCTTCTCCCTTTGATATATGCATGCAATCCTGGTAATGTTTAACATTTCAATGGTTAGGTAACTCACACTTGTAGACGTTAAAATTAGTACAATGGAAGGAATGAAAGTACCTGGAAATGATTTTGTTTTCATTAATGCTCTGTGGTTTGATTCCTCCAGTCATTGAGTAAAGAATAAAAACTTCCTTCCTACTAGTACAGATGAGTTTTAAGTACCAATGATCGCTGCGTTGAATAGAAAGTAGCACATGAATGAAATTGACATCGGTGAATAATTTTCTGTAATTGAGAAAAATTGAAAAGTGTCACTTACATTTTAGTATATGACACCACATAAACCTCAACATCAATAACAAGTATGGTTTCCAGAATGGCTTTAGCCTGACCTTTGACTTATACTTCCTTGATTTCCGATGCATAGCCTCCCGTACAACACAGAAAGAAACTGAATGCGGCTGTTGTTGGTTTCTAAGACTTGGTCCCATAGGTGCCTTGAAAAAGACTTTTTGTTAATATTTGAAACAAATTATGGTATAAATAAGTATAGTTAATGTGAAAAAGTAAACCTTACCCCATCTAAACATCTATTTGTGAGTTCGATAGCCAAGCCATTGCTCTGAAGTTGCGAAAAATTTTCCTGAACTCTATCATGGTATTGATAAACAATGATCTGATGTTTTTTACCAGAAGTTGATGGTCGAAACTCCGGAAACAAAGCCACCTTTCCCGACTCTTGCATGCTCTTCACAAGTTTTTTTTGCATTATATGATGTATTTTCCCGTGTTGGGATATGTCGTGAAGGGGCTAGTTGCTAATCTGAAATTATTTAATGGCAACAAATTAGGTAAATTATTTAAATATGGTACAAGGGACGGATGTTAACGAGAAGTACCAATTTCAGTGGCCTATATGTGTAAATTTTTCCTTAGAGGAACGGAGGGAGCTGGTTGATCCAAACTGTTTAGGAGTTAATAGCTACACTAAAAATTTCTTCATTTTCAACAATTCCTATTAAAAAAAATCAGACATGTGACAGATGCAATAAAATTTATTTGACATTTAGTTTATTTTATTACCTCTTCATCGCTGACATTGATGCAATAAAATTCACTGGTCTGTGGTCGGCCCCCTTCAATGTCCTCAGTATGAGGTATCATCTCTAAATGTGACCAATTTCATCGGCCAGTCTACCACACTCCCCAAAGAGTCTCCCACGTCATTGAAATGGTGGTTGGTAGATGGAAACCCATCTCTTGGATGGTAGACTGACTCGCACATGCGGACGCGAGCTACTAGACCATGTGTCTTCTCGGGATGCCTAGATTTTTGTAGTCATGCTTTAGCGACCCTTATCCTCTCTTCCTAGAGGTTCTTGATGTACAAGGTGATGAAATCACTATCCTGTTACAAATTGTGATAATATTGTTAGTCTAAAAGAGTTTTTGCATTTAAAAGAAAAAGAAAATAACAGTTTGAAAATGTTAACTGTAATGCATATTTACCTCCTCGTATTCTTTTTCGTAGCCTGGTGGATCTTGGCCCGAGTTGCTCAGACCGGTGGACACACCTCCCAATGTATTCTTTATGAAGCTTTTTGGGTCCCCAAGGCCTTTGGAAATGTTTAATCCTCCGTTGCAGCTATACCCTGAACTAACTGCTCAAGGTATGAGACCATCACCTTGACAACCGGCTGATCAGGGAAAGGTTTCTTGGCCTTCTTATTTTTGGGAAGATGAGTTGATGTTGCACTTGCTTTTACTATGCCTGGGATAGCAACTGCTGCTAGTAGTCGGGATTGGGTACCTCTATATCGACCCGGGTGATCCCTCTTCCACATGGCTCTTAACAAAATGTCTTCATCTGGACCCAACTCTACCTTTTTCCTCGTTAATCCTCAACTTCAGTTCATATTATTGTGTCAGTAGTGAAAATAACAGTTTACTTGGATAATAAACTATAAATAAACTGGTTACTTACGATGTCCTCTGTTATGGCCTTGACTTCCAGGGTTGCATACTCCTTGTCTTTTCACTTGTTCGACTCTAACTAGACTAGCAATCTGTCTGGCTTGAAATTCTTGGAATTGATCTTCTCCTCGATCTCTTCTTCGGTGTATTCCTAGTCCCTTAATTTCTCCCTTTTCTTTTCTTTTAGATGCTCTATCATCTTCTCCTTTATCCTTGTTTCCCTTTGGTCTGGTGTGCTGAGTGTACTTTTTTTCCTTGGATTTCTTACTTGCCTTCCTTCTTCATTTTTTAAAATAAAAATATTGGAAAAAATACAATTATTTATCAATAAAATTAATTAGTTGATAATTGTTGAAATATTATTTTTAATATCATGTAAGAACTTTACTTACCATTATGTCCTCAGTCCTTCCGTGTTCCTACAACCGCTTCCACTCCTCCTCATCCATCCACCTGTACTTTTCCTAGGGCCTGTATTTTGGAACTTTTCCGCTCGGTAAAAATATATGTACTTGTTTGCCTCCTTGAACTTCCAGTTCCGATGTGCATCGCCTGTCTTTCCTACCACATTCTTCCTCAACCTCCTCCATTGGTCTTCAGTCAATTTCGTTTCAAACTTGAAACTTGCCTGTGATGGAATATTACACAACATTTAAATTAGGAGCATGAATATATTGTTTAATAGTAACAATTAGGTGTTTATATACTATGTATTTATGTCTCTCCATGGCTCCTCCTTCCTATCTAGCAGGGGAACGTTAGGACACTTTATCCATATACCAAATTTGACCCACCCACTACAAGAAAATAACCTATTAGTTTGTCCCTTTTACCTCAGTTTTTTTGTTCGGTTATTTTGTTTCTCGAAGTAAAAGATATTACTTACCTCGTTTATAAAAAATGAGGTAAACAATTGCTTTTTTACCTCAGTTATTATGTGAACAAAAGTACAAAGTTAAAAAAATTGAAGTAAATAATGTTACAGAGTCATGTGCGACATCGCACATGTTGTTTTAATAGGTGTCATGATTTTGTATTAAACCTCATTTACACCAACATGTGTTCCAATTGACTACTGAAATCGCAGGTATGTAAAAGATACGTTAGAGTAAAGAATTTGACGTTGTTAGAAAAAATGAGAACAGAAGATGGTTGATGAGACGTCAAATGCATGTATTTTACGAAAGATATAACATCTCTTTTCTTAATTTTTTGCTAGAAGATTGCTAGATTTAGGTAGTTTTACATCATAAGGGGTTTAGATGATCGTTTTCGGTTTTCATATCAAAATCCTTCATTTTGTACCCTATTTTTAGTCTAATGGAATTTTGGTCATCACGAGTATCTAGATTCCTTTTTGTGAGATTAATTTGAAGACTGCTCGTATGCACTTCAAAGTGTTTTAGTGAAGGCCATTTGCATGGATGGTAGAAGATTGAAGAATGACATTCACAAGAATGGTAGAATAAGGAAGGACACATACAAAGTGGTAGAAGATAAAGTGAAGAAGGAGAGCAAAGTAGAGGGTGAAGAATGATCTTAGATTTTTAGAAGATTTCTGAGAACAATCCGAGAAGAATAAGCCTCCAAGGATGGTACCATTAGATACTTCTTCTCAAGTACTATAAAAATGACTACAAGAACTCCCAAAACGGATTAAAGGTTCACCCGGAGGAATTAAAATAAAACTGGACTGATTTCTGTCGCGAGTCGCGAACAAAATTTTATTGGAGTTGATTTTTGACACTGTAGCATCGAGAGTTGCGAGGAAGGCATCGCGGGTCACGGAAATTGCCCTGCAACTTGCTTTTTACTCCCCTTTTTCTTGTACTATAATAACACTTCATCCACTCATTCCTTTACCCAACTCCCATCTGCCCTCATTTATGCCATTTAATCCAAAAAAATGTAAGAATTAATAGTTGTGATACTTTATTTTAGTTTCATATAGAATTGTTAATTAATATGTTATTTCTTTTTTTAATCTTAGCTAAGTGAAATAATTTACAAAATAAGTCATAACATATATAGGTGTTTTTCATTCTATATACACAATATATATTGTGAATTTAATGTGGTTATGAAATTCGTGATTAGTAGTGAAAATTATGTTAATTTTACAATATTTGGTTCATACATTATTTTTATATTTATAAGTTACATAATTTTTTAAAGGTCCTACAAACATAATTAAATGTGGTTCTAATAATGTGTTGAAAATTGTTGGTAGGCTAATGAGTAAATATATCATTTAACATATAATTTATAATTTTAAGTTGGTACACATATCTGCATAATTTGTACAACTAAGTTATTATCAAACTAAGTAAACAATTCTTATCACATGCAAAAAAAATAGTATCACACATCTTGTCAATATATCATCACATGCAAAATATAAATTTAAATAAAACATAAACTTCACTTTCAACTACTCATATAATTTTCATCTTACATGTTATAAATAATAAATAACATATTTAATTATGAATAATAAAATGTAAATATAACATTAAAGAACAAATTATTAACAAAACAATCAATATATTCTATACAGTACAAAGAATTATTTATTTCTATCATCTACAAAATAAATAATAATTAAATGGGACTATAACCAAATTTACTTTAAAATTATTTCATTTATTTTAAATTTTATTTTAGAATATTATATTATATTTTAATGATATTATATTTAACTATAAAATATTTTATATTTTATTTTTAATTTAATATGAATTATATTTAAATTAAATTGTAATTTCAGATTTTACATTTGAATTATAAATTATCTTTTGGAATAATATTTAATATTTAAGTAAAAAAAAAGAATAACCATACTGATATGAATCTCCTTACGAAGACTCTGATTTACGGAATATATGATCTATCACTGAATCAAAAATCTCGCCCAACCTCTTCAGTGGCACGAATTGCAGCGTCAAGCCCGCAGGGTACACTTAAAAGGTTTCTTTTATTAACGTCTAGCCCGCAGGGTACGGACATAAAGGATGTATTAAATACTTAAATAGCCTGCAGGTTTAAGCAACAATGAAGATAATGAGAATGTCTCAAAAGTCTGAAAAAATATGTGTATAAATTGCGTGTGTATGGCCGTCGGCCATCTCTCTTTAAATAGAGAGGATTTCGAGCTCTTACAATCAAACCCCAATCATAAGTAGAAACTGAATCAAATTTTATGACAGCTTTAAAAAGCTAAACCAATCTAACTAAAATACCAAAAATCAAATCCTATTCTAATTCTAAATTCTCGGCAGGCCACTACAACTTTCGATGTGTTGCATTCGATGTGTTGAACTATACAACTTTATCTCTCTAATAATCTCTGACTTCTCTCTTCCCCCCATCTCTGCTGGTAACGGTTACATTTAACGGACTTTCGCCGGACATGGCGGATCCGCCATGGAAAAGCACCAGCTCCTTACATACCTCTTTCGCTGACAAACTGAAACAGCAAAACATACCTCCTCAACCTATAGAGCTTCATCCTCACTACAATTTCAAAGGGGAGGTGGCAGTGTTATATCCAGAAGAAGAAATCGACCAAATAGCTATCCCGTTTTCGAAAGCTTTGATTGGTAAATTCAATAGAGGGAGGCCGACAATGGAATACATCCGAAAGCAATTTCAAACAATTGGATTTACAGGGGAAGCCAACATCGCTGCC
>JAUOBV010315069.1:0-18671 GCA_032360425.1 Rubia occidens | reverse complement strand
GATAAAGTTGCTTTCAACTCCAATAATAAGAATTTGAGGTAAAACATAGTCTTCAAAACACCAAAGTGTACCAAAATTAATACAAAAAGATCACAAAATATCTATATAAAATGGACACATCAAGAGCCGAGTACTCTGGCCGTCGCGAGTCGCTACTGTCCTCAGCCCAGACTTACTTTTTGGACTTTTTGTACTATAAATACTCGTTACTTTTCTCCTTCTTCCTCAACTCTTTCTTCCCGATTCCAGAACATATAACCCAAGTTTTTCCATCTTTTCCATCTTTGGTCTACTTTGATTTCAGGTTTGATTTACTTTTGTTAATTAGTCTGGGTTCTAGTAGCAATTTATTAAGGCTTCCAAGACCATGTCCTGAGATCCATATGTAAGCTATTTAGTGCTTTACTATTGTGTGTTTATTGTGCATGAATTGGGTTGTTGAATCGATTAATGATATTGGAAGTTTGAATATATGAATTGCTCGTATGATATTGTGTTAGGGTTTGGAGAAAGTAGCTAATTCTCCAAAGGCATGAATTAGAGCTTCTTTTGATGAATGCTAGATAAATGTGATAATATCGAATTCTTTGTCATGTTTGTTTCGTGTAGCAAATGAGAGAGGTTTATGACATTGAACGTTCTTTACTAATCTTGTATAAATGCATGAATTGGTTCAATACTTAGACACGGTGTAGTGTTTATAAGTATTACCCAGGTTGTTAATTCTTTGTACTTAATGCCATTAATGGGATACCTTTAGGTGTTGAACGACTAAAGGGATCATTAGTGAGGTTTGGCGAGAGATGTCCAACCCACTCTCGTAAACTACTATCAAACAAGGGTAGAAGATTTATCTTCATGACAAGTAGTAAAATTGTTAAATAGATTATATGTTCAATGATAGATAGAAGGCTTGGAAGTAGAAGTAAATTGTCTCTCATTTTAGTGATTGTTGCTTAATTAGTAGATTTGCATGGTTTTCTAGTTTAATTTTTCTTTAAATTGTTAACTTAGAAAAACCAATCCAACCCCCCTCTTTATGTGCTTTTATATATATATGCATATCTTTATATTTAGTGTAGTATTTACCATTATATGAGAAAATGCTTAGGAAAATCCCTTGTCTCTGTGGACGACCCTGACTTGCCATATCTACTTAGTTGTAGTTAAGAGCACTTTAGGGCTTAAAAATAGTCACTTTGAGAGGTACGATGACGACCTCCCATTGATTAAACTTCAATTTTTTCCTATTTTATGTGTTTCTTCCCGTAGCTTCCTATGATATATACGACATCGTTGTTCTGTCTTCCACAACTCTTTTCATGCGATTATAGTGCAACATCGCATTTTTTTCCATTACCTTATTCTTCAGTTTGTGAAGTCGCACTATTATTGCGTGACCTTCAGTATGACCAAAATGGTACTGACGTTGCATTATGCAATCTAAATGTACAATTGTGTATATTCAAATTTGGTCATATGTCTGTCTTGTCTTCCACTTTACCATCATACATGTGAAGTCACAGGTATATGTTGGACATCCCGCTGCTTTGGGCCGACATGCACCTGCGACAGCATGGCCTACGTAGCCCCTTGCATTCCGTAGGACAGTTTATACTTAACATTTTCCCTTCTGATACAGGACTAATGCCTAGTGAAGGATCGTCTAAACTGCCCTTTTTTATGTCTTTCACCAACGTGCATACATATTTACTAGCTAACACGTCTTTACACTTTATAAGAACTAATACTTTTTGGTCTTCGTACTGTTCACCACATAATGTCGGAGCAACCCAAAGCCTATTTTCTTTGATCTTGACCATCATACGATGGACTTGATAGCCCACATTTCCACTGCACTCTGAAGTAGTAGAACTTTGGGAAAACCCATACATTGGTAAATATTTTCAAATAAATTTTATTTGTTGAAAATTGTATGTATATATATACATACACATATTTCAAATTAATATTTTTTATGTGACCCAGTTTATCCCGTGTTGGATTGTACCACTCTTGCTGACTGAGAAAACTCCCGTAGTGCTGAGGTGCTACGGGACAGAGTGACCTATAAACTACTCGAGGCAAGGTAAGATCAAGGGCCTTTCCCCAAAGGGTTTTGGCGAGTTCCTTTGGGGAAAAAATCTTTGCATCGGGGACACATTGTTTTTTGAGGTGATAGATGTTTGTGGGCCAACCGTTTTCAAGGCCATCATTATCTGAACTGATTGAGTTTATTGTATTTTCAGTTATGTTGGAACTAAGATAACTTTTGTTCAAATTTATGTATCTTATTTGAAAATTATATAATTGACTGTGTATATGTGCGATTTGATTTGTGCACGATTTTATAAACCATTTTATAATTATACGATTAACCATTGAACAAAGGGTGTACTGGATGAGTACAAAAGTTAATTAAGATTTGTAGGGTGTTGTAGCACAACGATTGCTAGCTATTTTGTGCCTAATTTTCCTTTTACATACCCCTAAATTGATCGCGATGACATGATATTAGGAGGAGTGAGATGCCAAAACGGGAAGAAATGCACGACCACCATTTTATTTTTTCATTCTTTTCTAGCACCGGAAAATTATTTACTTTAATGTATCTATTGCATATCTGTTACTTTTGTAGTTAATCGCAACACATGTCGGTGCAAGTGGCATTTCAAGCAAAATCAGGCCACCAATTAAAACAACATGTGCGACATCACCCGTTATTTGGTAACATTATTTTCTTCATTTTTAAACCTTTTACTTTGGTTCATATATAACCGAGGCAAAAAAATTTATTTACCTCAATTTTTTATTACCGAAAAAAATCTTTTACTTCTAAAATAAACAACCGAGGTATGAGAAACTTTTACCTTGGTTATTTGATGTTAAAAGAAAAACCAAGGTTAGGAGGCGAAGTAATTTGTTATTTTTCTTGTAGTTCTATAACAATTGGGCAAGACGACAAGGAGTGTAAGTTCTATGCAAATTTGTGGTGATTGATGCACCAAGACCCTTCAATGCAATCATAGGAAGACCATGGATGGATGTTGCTTGAGCAATATGGTCCCCTTATCACCTTGTAATGAAATTCCAAACCACAACCTGAGTGGCAACAGTCGAAGGAGACCATCAAGTTATAAGGAAATGTATGGTCTTTGGCATGAAATCTACCACAGGAGAGGTACACAATTAATGGTTCACTCAATCAACAAGAGAGGCCAGCGACAATCACATGCTTTAAGGATAAATCTATGAGCTAACACAGAGTAAGTTCCAATAAATCACAGTGACATGACCAAGATAAGAAAGAAGCAGATGAAACCTATAAAAATGAAGGTAATAACAATATTCAAAAAGCACAACCCTTGTTTTACATGGTGTATACAGGAACTGGGAGGTGTCTATCTATCCATAGCCACACACTATCTAAACGTCAACCCCTCAGTCAAGCTAGTTAGGCAGAAACAGAGATTCTTTGCACATGACAAATAGAAAGCCATAGAGACCGAGGTGTAGAAACTCGTACAGGTAGGCACACTAAGAGAAGTGGTATATCTAACCTAGTTAGCTAACCTCGTCATTGAAGAAAAGCAAATGCAGGGTGTTAGATGTGTATCAACTACACATATCTTAACAGGTACTACCTAAAATACTATTATCATTTTCCTAAGATCGATGAATTGAAAGAATCTATCTATGGGTATGATTTCATAGTATTTGTCCATATATACAAAGGATACCATTAAATCAAAATGAATCCTAAAGATGTGGAGAAAATAACAGTCATCACAAGCTTCAGGGCATTCCAGTACGACAAAATTCCCTTTGGTATTAAAAATGCAGGAGCTATATACCAACGAACAGTTGACAAAGCATTTTCACCTAAATTTAGACCAAACATAGATATTTATTTGGATGGCATGGTCATCAAGAGTAGAACCTTACAGGAATTCCTAAGAGATCTAAAGGAAATGCAAATAACACTCTAATATGCAAGGAAGAAGCTAAACCCTAAGAAGTGGACCATCAGTGTAGGAGTAGAGAAGTTCCTAGAATTAAAACTTTCCTCAACTTACATTAAGGACAATCCAGAAGTCGTACAAGAAATTCAGTCATTACCACTGCTGATGAGACGTCAAATGCATGTATTTTCCGAAGCATTTAACATCTCTTTCGTTGTCTTTGCTGGAAGATTTCTTGATTTATGTAGATTTACATTATAAGGGGTTTAGATAACCATTTTTGGTTTTCATTTCTAAATCCTTCATTTCGTAACCTAGTTTAAGTCTAATGGATTTTTGGTCCTTACGAGCATCTATATCCCTTTTTGTTAGCTTAATTTGTAGATTTATCGTAAGAACTTTGGAGTATATTATAGAAGGCCATTCACAAGGATTGTAGAATATTGAAGGCCACAAGTCAAAATGTGGTAAAAGATAAAAGATCGGAGAAGGAAGACAAAGAAGCGGAGATATTGTGATTCGGAAGTTTGAACCAAGTTCTGGGAAAATTCAAAGAAGAACATACCTCTGAGAGTAGTACCATTGGATTCATATTCTCGAGCACTATAAAATGGACAACAAGAACTCTCAAAACAGATGAAAAGTTTACCCGTAGTGATGCAAAGAACCGGCTGGCCGATCGGCCTGGTGAAGAAGATCGGGGGCGCGGTCCTGGTTCTTAACCGTGTGCCCAAAACCATGAGAAAAGATGACCTCAGTGTGAACACTGCACAGGCAATGCCTGACCGCACACGCTCACATTAAAATCGATTGGTTATGCGAGAATAGTCCAACGTTGTATTCAAGTAGAGATAGAAGAACAAAGGAATGAACGACGTCGCTTCACGACTGCTCCCAACAAAGGAGGAACGGCACGTTTGGGACATTTTATGTAATGGTTAAAAAAATATCAAAAGCAGAAAAACTGGAACAAACATCCACAAAAACATAGGGTCAATTGACAGTGAAACCCTTACAAAAAAATTTCCTAAAACCTATATCCATTTGAATTTCAATTCACAAAACTAAGAACACATTAATACACCATATACGTACAAGTTCGATGATGAATACAATTATTAAAGTACTCCAAGGAATTTAGTAAGCATAACTTCAAACTGATGGTTTGAGGGACTGCTGAAATATGAGAGAAAATTGAATATTTATAGGGATGGATGGGGTGGGCTCCATATATATAGTCATTATGAAGCGGTGTGAATTCTGCCTAGGTAAAGTG
Organism: Rubia occidens; assembly: GCA_032360425.1. NCBI lineage: Eukaryota > Viridiplantae > Streptophyta > Magnoliopsida > Gentianales > Rubiaceae > Rubia > Rubia occidens. The sequence continues at coordinate 13,433 of JAUOBV010315069.1, read as the reverse complement.
ACATCACAGAGCAGTCGACCAAACTGACATTGTACCAACATTGTAGCAAACTCGGCTTATCTATTTTTTGGCATAACCTATTTAGCCCACTAGCATAGTAAAAGGCCAATGTTTGACCAACAAAATATGTGATATCACTGGTATCTCATGTTAATCGACAACCTACCGATATATGAACAATCTCGGTTCTGCTGGACTCTTTGTCCTCAAGTCAGCTAACTCAGGTGGTGAGTTTCTCGACTTGGATTTAAAGGTTTTAAATGCTTGAAAAAGCCCTAGTCCTGAGATCTTCAATCCCACGCCTTGTGTGCTCTACAAAAACATATTTTTTTCTTAGCCAATTAGGAAGTAACCTCAAAGATTTCTTCTCAATCCGACTTGTAGAGGGAGGCATTTTTGTTGAAAGGCCCTTTGCCCCTTAGATAAGGTTGAAGTGGAGCTTGTCCACCTCGATTGTACCTTTGAACTTGATACTCCTTGCGCCAACAAAAGTTGAAGCGATTGTGGTATCTAGGGTTGAAGTTATTAGTGTAGGGTTTTTCTGTTCACCTCCTTAGTTTCCCTGAAATCCTCATTTTCATTTCCCCCCACCGAATTGTTTCCTATTTCCACCATTGAATTCCAATGCCTTCACCTCTTCAAATTCTTCCACCATTTGTGGAAAAGTATCAGTGTGATGATCAAAACTACATATTCTACAAATCTTGACATGGTGAACTCTCCCCTTCATGAATTCCTCGATCATAGAAGCAAGTGCTTGGACTTTCTCTTCTAGCTTGGGAGATTGAGCCCCATCCACTGTCTTAACTAGAGATCTAGGACCAAATTTCCTTGTTCCATTGGCCATTTCTTTGAAGAGCGTTATCACATCCTTTAGACTCTTATTGAAAATCGAAGAGTTACATGCAGCATTCACCATCCACATGCCATCATCACATAGCCCTTTGATGAAGTAAAATACAAATCGCCGTCCTTGAACGGATGATATTGACAGCTCACCAACAACCTCTTGAATCTCTCCAAATACTCGTAAAGGTATTCATTAGTGAATAGAGATATATTAAAGTGGTGTTTATTGAGACCTCAGGCTTGGAAGATGTAAAGTATTTCTTGAGGAACCTCTGTTTCATATCTATCCAAGAGGTGAGGCAACCGGGGGGAACATAGTATAGCTAATATTTGGCCATATCCCACAGCGAGAAAGGAAAGGATCTCAAATTTTAGTCTCATTTTAAGACTCTTGGCGACTTCATATTGGTGCAAACTAGATGAAACTTTGAGAAGTCCTTGTTAGAATCTTCACTGGCCAATCCATAGAAAGTTGGCAAACATTGGATCATGTCGCTCTTGAGCTAACAAGTCACATTGGGTGGCAAGGGTGGGAAGACAATACATGGGGTTTTATTATCTAATTTAGGAGCCATAAACTCCCTAAGTGTGCAATTGTCCTTCCCCATTTCTACGGTTTCTTCAACGTTACTGTGAAACCCCCACTCTAGCTCTCCTCCTTCTTCTTCTCCCACTACTTGCGTACTTCGTTAGATAGTGTAAATTTCCTATGTTCGTGGTATGGGTATGTACCATAAATTAGGAGCCAAAGAATGTCCAACAAGAAGAAACACTAGCACAAGGATTAGAAGTACATAGGTTGAACAACAAAAACTACAAGAAAACAAAAACAACACTAACTACTCAACTAACAAGCTATGCAAGTTAACAGCTAGACCTTTAAACTGACATTCCCCAGTAGCGGTGCCAAAATTTGGACCGCCCCCTCTCGGCATCGCTAAATTAAAGCACAATATTTTCACGGGAAAATGCACTCACAAAAGTGAGAGGAGGACGATCAAAGATAGAATTTGTAATGTTTCTCCCATTCCTACTACTCTTCTAACTATAGGGTAAATAGTGGCAAGACTGAGGTAGTCCACGGAGATGATGGGAATTTTAAAAGTTAATTACACACATCCATGATCTGGTCGTCAATCCCACCACATGCTTGGAATAGCTAGTATTGGTAAAAACACCATTTTTGGGGGGTTTTACTAACAACTACTAACATAAAAAAGCACAAGAAGAAAATTAAACAGCACTTGGGAAGTATTTGCGTAACATGATTGGTGTTGTCTCGATCCTTGATTAAATCACATACAAGATGTACAAGTCTATTCTAGTGTTTATGACATGTGATGTGGTCGATGGTCAACACTTACCCGTACTGGTCACGTAGGGTGCGCATATAATCTTTCATCAGCATTGTCTCCGTAGTTAAGGGAGTACAACAACGGCTTTACCTGCTGTGTATATCTAAACCTCCCCTGTACGAATGCTTCTCCCTGGGCCTACATAGGCAAAGAGGGTAAAGCACCTTACCGATGGCTCTAGGGTTACAAAATGCTAACCCTAGTTTGTTACCTGCCCCTCCCGGGGTCGTCTAAACGAATCATGAGAGATGCACTAAATTAACACAAGAGGAGGCTAAATGAGGTAAAAATAGAGATTTTTTTTGTTACTCCCATTCCTACTATTGTGCTACCAAAGAGGGTAAATGGTGGAAAAACTGGGATCGTCCTCAGAGATGTTAGGATTCTAAGAGTTAACTAAACACATTCGTGAATGGGTTGTCTATCCAATCATGCGTCAGAAATAAAAAGTGTGGGTAAAACTATCTTGGGGAGGAGCTACTAACAACTACTAACATGAAACTAACATGAGATTAAAATATGTAAACTAGCACTTGGAGAGTATTTGTGTACCATGATCAATATTGTTTCGATCCTTGATTCGATTACATACAAGAACTACAAGCCTATTCTAGTGTTTTTAACATATGGTGTGGTCGATGGTCAACACTTCCCCAAACCTGTCACGTAGGGTGCACATGTAATCTTCCATCGTCACCGCCTCCGTAATTAGAGGAGTGCAACCATGGCCCAACCTGCTATGCAAATATGAAGCTCTCCCGTCTCGTGTACTACACCATGAATGCATCTCCCTTGACCTAAACAGGCAAAGGGGGTGAAGGACCTTATTGATGACTCGAGGGTAGCAAAGCTAACCCTAAATTTCTTCTCTAGCTATCTCTACCTATAACCCTTCGAACCACATTGCCGGCTAACTAGTGTGTGGTCGATCGTAACGTTGACTACGCAACCCACAAGTACGTACCCAAATGGTTCCGGACAATCGTTACCCCAAGCACATATAGGTTTCCTTCCGGGGGGTATCAGTAATTGTACCAATAAGAAAATAGACTACGATTTGTTCCAATCTTAGTGTAACAATCATGCAATTAACAAGAATATGAAGAACGAACTAATATAAAAATCACAAACACATAGAAATAGGTAGATCTAAGGAATCTCATAAAACCAAAATTAATTCATGAATACAAACACAGTCCCAAGTAAATAAACTACTCCCTAGGCAATGAACCCAAGTATTTCATTGAATTAACACTTTTGGGAAAAGAAAAATAAATAGAAAAAAAAAGAACCTAAAGAGAAAGAAGAGAACATTATCTATCTAGCTCACCTTTGAAGTTTAAAAATGACCATAAACTTAAACCCTAGGTGACATAGGTCAATTTATGTACAGTAGTAAGGAACTAGACCTTGACAAAGGCAAAACAATGGCCTAGAAACCCTAGCAGCCACAATTTGAGCGGCCAGTGGAAAACTACATGAATCGTGCAAGTTTTTATTGGTATAGGGAGCGCAACATGGCATGGGCTATACAGGGTTACTCTGGCGCTAGCTGGACGGGCCGAAACTGGCCGTGAATTGGTGTCGCATCTTTAACTTCTGATTTTCATGCCCTGGGTCATTGGACGCATCCCGTCGGCTAAAGGACTTTTTATTCATTTGAACGGCATAGGCTGTGTCATTTTCCCCACTTTGTGGGCAGGTATTCACTTTTGAAACTTGGAACGATGCTGACTGTGTAAAATGGAATGGTGTGCGCATATACTCAGCCATTTTTGAGTGATTTTGGGGCATGGTGGCGCAGCATGCACAAACTTGCAAGGCCCATGTTGAAGGGCCATTGCACATCCCATTTTGGCCTACACGAGTCGTGCAGCAAGCTTTGGCAAGGGCAAATAAGACTGGTCTTGTACGATGCCTCGTGTCAGCCTTTCGGTTAGTTAGCACCATCTTCCGGTCTTGACCTTCTTGAACCTAAAATATGCCTTTTCTGGGCTCAATTCTATCTGCTACCATGCTTGGATTCCATGGACTTCAATCTACTACCATCCTCGTGAATGGCCATCAATATCTTCTACCATTCTTGCGAATTTCCTTCAAATATCTTCTACCACCCTCGTGGATGACCTTCTTAAAAATGATGTAAAAATACTCACGAACAACCTACCTGCAAGATGACAAAAGAGAATCTAGGTTCTCGTGAAAACAAAGTGTCCATTAGCTTCAATTAAACCCACAAAACTCGTTATTGAGACTAGAAAATAAATAATGGTCATCTAAACCCTTTGTCATCTAAACCTAACTAAAACTATCAATGAACCAAACAAAACATGGTAATAAATGTGTCGAATGCATTGATTAACGCATGCATAAATGTGCATATCAATTCCCTCACAGGTAAACCCTTGCTCGTCCTCGAGTAAAAAAAAAAGAGAAAAGATCCAAGATGAATGTAGCATGCAGAGATAAGTTAACCAATACATTTAACTTATTCCTAAGCTACCTTGTTCCACCAAAAATTGTAAGAATCTCACAACTCTCACTCTCTCAGAAGATGCTAAAGTAACCTATCCACTAAAAATACATAAAATAAATGGGGAAGAGGCAAAGTAAAATGATAAGTGCGATGCTAACTTACTCCGCTGAAGAAGCTGCCAAAAACTATCCAAGAGATGTTGATGAAGAAACAGCCAAAAATTGCCAAAAGATGTTCAAATTTTTTCATTTTCGATTTCTCTCAATTTTTATCATTTTGCCTAGGAGTCCTTTTGGGTTTTCACCCTATAATTCACACATGTTGAGCTCACTTCTCACCATTTTCCACATGGCCTTTCATTTTTTCCTAGGTTTTCCAACCTAGATGGGCCTAGCGTCTCATTTTTATCTAGGTCTTTTGACCTATCCAGGCTTTTTCCAATTTTTGCCCAAGTTGCCCTTTCGGGTTTCCCACATAGCCGGGTATATACTATTATATTTTATAAAAAAAATTATTTTTTCAATTATTTTGGGATGGCACAAAATGCCCCAAAGGTGAGCTTTATACTACATGATGATCATGAATAACAAACAATTACACCACCTAAAATTTCATCCCAAAACATCCCCAAAAACCAAAATGATAGTACCTAAAGATTACACCACCAAAAACTCTACCGACTTCCCAAAACCAATGATAATACTAAAAAAACCCAAAACAAAGGAATCACCAAAAACACAAAGGAATCTCGAGATGAAAAACCCCTACGTGTTTCACTACTTCCTTTCCCGCACTTGAACCTTGCATTGTCCCCAATACAATGGAACAATAGAAACCATAAGTAGGAAATAGAAAATTAGTAGAACTCTTTTATGTGACCCCTAAGGGTTCTTCCTCAAGTGTCGTGTCTAACGCCTCATCCTTCTTTCCTCTTGTCGCATTTCTTGCCTCTCGATGAGATTAACATCCCAAAAACCTGATGCCTTGATAAATTTCTCGATGGCCTTTTCTTGAACATTCACCCTCTCATCAACAATAGTGAATTCCTCCTTCACTTCACGCTCAATGTAGTCCAACCTAGACCCCCAAACATGCATGGTACCCATCATAGAGTCTAGCCTAGTTCCAAACTTCTCTAATTGTATAATCATTCCACCTACCATACAACCAATATCTTGCATGAGTTGGGTAGAACTTGCAAGTTATTCCCCAAATATAGGGAATTGGTCAAGGAAGTCTGCAGGTAACTGAGTACGACTAGGTTGTGCCCTATATGAAGTATCACCATTTCCCTTCTCAATGTATATGTCCGGGTTTGATAAGACTCTGTATAATTCATTCTCAAACCACAGATCAGGTGCTTGGAAATCTAATACAGTGTCTTGGTTGATAGCAGTGTGCTTCGGCTGTGGAAGGATCATGAAATTGCAGATTGTGGAGCCACTGTACAACCACACAAATTGATTTTCTGAGGTTGTGGTAGCAACCATAGAAACCCTTGCCAACTTATCCATAGTGTACCTTGTCCCCGAATGACCTAAGTTTACCAATGTGAAAGGAGAAGGAACAGGATGGCCCAAGTGTTGGGCTAAGAGTCCGACCATGCCACCCATCGATATTTTCTACCTTTCTTGTTTCCCATGGCCACACTCCACGAAGATCGTAACCATGTTGGGGTAAAAATTCCCCTCCGGAGTCAATGCCCAAAGGACCTGGACGTCCAAACCGGGACAGTATGAAAACTCATGGTTACATAATACCCCCATGGACAATAATCGCTCGACATAACGCAATGCTGTTTGGAAAATTGAAGTGCTCTTACATAGATGCTTCCTCTCTGTGCCCAACAGAATTCTACAAAAATTTCTCAATTAAAATGAAAGTCCTTGTTAGTGTGTCCTCAGAATCTCCTTCCCGTACTTCCACTCGAATGCTTGGTCAATGTCCCAATGTGACATAGTGTACTCCTTAACATCTTAGGGGAATGGAATATTCTCCTCCGCTCACTATTCTTGTTGCTCCAAGGTTTCCGAAAACTCCAAAGATTCAAGTCTTGGAATGCTTGCCTAAGATGCCCTCTTGCCCTATTCGGATAATAAAATACCTAACGGGGTCAAGTAGACCTAGAGTTCCTAAGGTTTCCTTGCATGCAAACTTCATCTGCAATATGGTTCTCTTTAGTAATCTCAATTACTTCCATCGGTCGTACTCCCAGAAATGGTGGTCAACTCATCAGCAACATAAGTGGGGTTAGGAGGAAGGAAAGTTTTTGGGTCTTGTCTTCCAACCTTGGCTAACTTCTTCCTTTTGTCACCGTAAGAATTTTTCCTTTTTCCCACCTACTTCTTTTTGGAGTCATCCTATCACAACAAGAAAATGAGGTAATGCAAAAATATACAAATGTATGTATCAAGTGTCATTCAGGAAGAACACTTCTCCCCAAATAGCCAAAACATTCCAAATCATTCTATCTCAACATAAAGGTTATTCAATCAAGAATCATTCTTCCTAAATAATAAACTCATGGAAAATCATAGCATCTCATAAAGAAGATCATGCAGTTAAGAATGATTCTTCCTAAATACCAATAGTCAATGAAGATCATATTACCAAGGCATAAGTAAACACATTTCCCCCACACTTAGTTCAACACGAGATCATTCACATAACCCAAAGATTTTCCTCAAAAAGACTTCAAGATTTTTTAAGATTCAAGCTCCTCATCACGAGCTTGATGTGATGGCATATTTGAAATTAGAAAATGTGGGGGACAAAAGTTCCATTTAATATATGCATAAGGGAGGTGTTAATGTACTATTCAAACCATCAATCCTAGGGAATAAAATATTTTTTAAATTAATGGGCCAAAATGCATGTTTTGGATTGAAATTCAAATTTTCAAAAATCTAAATTTTTGAACCAAAAATTACAGCCACACAAAGCCTGACATGTGGCCAGGCTCGTGTTGTGGCCGCCTGACAAAAGGCTACCCTCATGCTGAGGGTGCCTGACACGAGGCTACTCCCGTGCTAAAAGGGGCTAATATGAGGCTTCCTGTGAAAAGAACCCATTTTCTCTTGTTTCTTCCCTTTTTCCAAAAGAAATAGTCACCCAATAAATCCTATTTCTTACACCCAAAAAGCACGAGATTCAGACTCAAAATTTGTTAATCAACAAGAGTTTCATCGCAAGATTCTTTGTCACACATGAAAACATGAAAAGTCTATCTAGAAAAAGATATCAAACACAAAGCAACAAAGAGCACGTAATTTTAATGTCTTCCTCACGAATTATTTATTTTCCATGAATTTCAATTAAAAGAACCTACTGTTAGGTCTCTGGAGTCACCATCATCAACTCCACCGACAATGACATTCTTGTGAAGAGGTTTCCATAAGGTTCCATCCTTACCTTTTAGCACTTTGCTTTCCATGGAAAGTGAATATGCATACCTAGTTAATGGTGAGTCGGCCATTTCCTTGGGTTTAGAAGGTGGTCGAGGATTTTTACGTCCTTGCTACCCTCCACTAATTGCTACTTGTTAGTGACCAAATAAAAACAATCAAAGATAGACAAGTCATCACTAACATCATGCAAAACATAAGTATCACCGACATGATCATCACAGTTGAAGCGCAAGGTTGGATTTATTTCATCACTCATATACTCATCAAGAATCTCATTATCTAGGATATCTTCATCACTATCAATAAGAGCTTCATCAAGGCAATTATCATTATCAATCATGCAAGAGTTATCACATTGAGAAAGTTCTTCACAAAGGGTTATGCCGTCGCACACGAGAGAGAGAGAGAGAGAGAGATTGGGTGAATCATGCTTAGATTTATAAATATCAAACCCCACCTAATGAATGTCATACTCTAGGGTTAGCGTTCTCAAATAAATGTCAATCTTAGTCCTTGACATTTTAAGAAAAGGTCTCCCATTAAAATTAAGGGTGCACAACCATCTTGCACTGCATCGAGGACATAGAAATCTGCTAAAAACACTAAATTTCCTACTCTAACCATTACATTCCTAACTAAACCTCGAGGGCTAGCTTGGGAGTGATCGACTAATTGAATAATTATCCTAGTTTCCTTAAGCTCACCTATATCTAGGTTCTCATAAAGGAAAGAAGGGATAACATTAATAGATGCTCCAAGATCAATCATAGAATTTTTCACCAATTTTCCACCTAAGGAGATAGGAATTGAAAACATACCAGGGTCATCACATTTTTTAGATAAGTTCTTATGATTAAGAGTTGCCACTCCCTCTATTTTCCATTTTTCTAACTTCCTAAGTGGTTTGTTCCTTTTTTGTGCAGACAACTTTCAAGAATTTAGCATAAGAAGGAAAATGCTCAATCAAGTCCAAAAGTCGGGTGCTAACCTCAACCTTCTCAAAGATATTTCAAATGTGCACATTGGTAGTTGTCACCTTTAGCCTTCCCCTAAATGCATTAGGGAAAGGTAGTGAAAGATTCACTCTCACCTCTGGTGTAAGCAGCTCCTTGACGGGATCCTCCTCTACAACCAAAGCATGCTTCTCCAAGTTGATTATTTTACTCTCCACTACCGATTCACCTTCTCGGGCTCACACACCTCCTTCCCTCTCCTCAGCTTCAAAGCGCTCACATTTCTTTGATTAATCTCCGGTTGGGAAGAAAGCTTGCCGAACTCTTTGGCTTCAAGTCGGCTCATCGAAGTCATGATTTGGCCAACTTGGATTTCAAGATTTTAGATGCTTGTAAAAGCCCGAGTCCCAAGATCTTCAATCTCACGCCTTGTGTGGTCCACAAGAACATCGTGTTTCTTAGCAAATTGAGATAAAATTTCCAAGATTTCTTCTCGATCTGACTTGTAGAGTGAGGCATTGTTGTTGGAAGGGCCTTATCCCATAGGATAGGGTTGAGATGGATCTTATCCTCCTTGAATGTAAACATGAACTTGATTATCCTCATGCCAACAGAAGTTGAGTTGATCGCAGTGCGTCGGGTTGAAGGTATTCGCGTAGGGGTATTTCCATTTGCCACATTGGTTCCCAAGAAAACCTTGTTATTGTTGCCCCCTACCAAATTGTTTCCTATTTCCACCATTGAAATCTAAAGCCTTAACATTCTCCAAGTCTTCCACCACTTGTGGACGAGCATCGGTGTAATTATCGAGACTGTAAATGCCACAAACCTTTACTTTTTGTACTCTCCCTTTCATGAATTACTTCATTATAGAACCAAGAGCTTGGACTTGCTCCTCCAGCTTGGGAGAATGAGATGGCTCATCCACGGTCTTCACTTTACATCTTGTGCCAAATTTCCATGTTCAATTGACCATTTCTTGGAAGAGTGCCATGACATCTCTCGAGGTCTTGTTGGTTATCGAACCACTACAAGTGGCATTTAACATTCACATGTCATCATCACACAACCCCTCGATGAAATATTATACTAAATTTGCATTTTTAAATAGATGATATGAACAGTTTGCCAATAGCCTCTTGAATCTTTCCCAATAGTAGTAGAGGGATTCATTAGCAAACTGAGAGATATTGGAGAGCCTCTTCTTCAACCCTGCAGACTTTGAAGATAGAAAGTATTTCTCGAGAAATCTGCACTTCATTTCCATCCAGGAGGTAATGCAACAGGTTGGAAGGTAGTGTAACCAGTCTTTGGCCGCATCCCGAAGTGAGAAGGGAAATGATGGCAAATTGTATTCCTTCTCAAAGGCTCCCAGTGGCTTCATGTTGGTACAAACTAGATGAAACTTCGACTGATGTTTGTTGAAATCTTCATCGGTCATTCCATGAAAAGTTGACAGACACTGAATCATGCTCCTCTTGAGCTAAGTAATATTTGGTTTCAAGGGTAGGAAAATGATACATAGGGGTTGATTCTCCAAGTCAGGAGCCATCAACTCCCTAATTGTGTAATTATCTTCCGTCGTTTATACAGGTTCTTCAACTACAAAACATGGTACTTGTGGAATCCCCACTCTTGCTCTCTTCATTCTTTTTCTCTGACTACCTGCGTACTCCATTAGATAGTGTAAAGTCCTTAAGTTTATGGCACGAGTATGTACCATAAACTAGAAACCAAAAAATATCCAACTAGGAGAAACACTAGAAAAAGGATTAGAAGTACACTCACAACTACCAAAAAGTCTTAAGACCAAAAACAATAAAAAAAATTAACTACTCAACTAACAAGCTACGCAAGTTAACTACTAGACCCTTAAACTAACATCCCCGACGATGGCTCCAAAATTTGCTAACAACTACTAACATCCAATTAACACTAGATTACACTATGTAAAATAGCACTTGAGGAGTATTTATGTAACATGATCAAAGTTTTTTTTATCCTTGAGTCCATCACATAAAAGAACTACAAGCCCATTCTAGTGTTTATGACACGTGGTGTGGTCGATGGTCAACACTTCCCCATACCTGTCATGTAGGGTGCACATGTAATCTTCCATCAGTACTGCTACTGTAATTAGGGAAGTGCAACAATGTCTCTGCTTGTAGTGTAGATCTGAAGCTCCCCCGTGCTATTAAGTCCCGGACACTACACCTAGAATGCTTCTCACTAGGCCTAAAAAGGCAAAGGAGGTGAAGCACCTAATGATGGCTCTAGGGTTACAAAGCTAACACTAGTTTGCTACCCTAGCTATGTCGACCCATAACCCTTTGGACCAACTGGCTGGCTAACTAATGTAGTGTCGATCGTAAAGTTGACTCGGCAAGCCACGTGCACCCACACACAAGGTTCCAGACTATCGTTACCCCAAGCACATCTAGGCTTTCTTCCCTGTGGGATATCAATAATTGCACTAAAATGAAAGTAGACTACGTTGTGTGCCAATCTTAGTGTAACAATCATGCAATTAACAAGAATATAAAGAAAAATCCAACATAATAATCACTAACGCAAAGAAATAGGTATATCTAAGGAATCTCACAAAACAAACATTAGTTCATGAATACAAAAACAATACCCAAGTAAATAAACTACTCCCTAAGCATTGAACCCAAGAGGAGAACTTTCTCACTCAAGCCTACTCTTAAAGTTTAAAAATGACCATAAACTTAAACCCTAGTACATATGGTTCCATATATAGCTGTAAGGAATAAGGTCTTGAAAAAGACTTAAAATAGCATAGAAAGTCTAGCAGCCGCAATTTGTGCTACCGGTGGAAAAATGCATAGTCCGTGTAGAGTCATGTCGGGTCGAGGTGCGCGGAACAACATGGGCCATGCAGGTTCAGGCCGATATAAGCCACACTGACCCCACAGGCTATGGGATTGTGTTGCATCTTGAAATTATGATTTTCGCTCTCTGTGTTGTTTGGCGCAGCCCGTCAGATGGAAGGGTTTTTTGTTCAATTGAGTGGTGTGGTCCATGTCATTTTTCACACCCCATGGGTTGGTATTCACTTTTAGAACATGGAACGATGTGGACCATGCAAAACGGAATGGTCTGTGCCCATACTTAGCCATGTGGATTGATTTTTGTGCAGGGTGGCAAGCCATGCACCGACCTGTATGGCCCATGTTGATAGGCCATTCCACGGCCTATGTTGGCTTGTAACCTCACAAGAAACCTACTTGTAAGATCACAAAGGAGAATATAGGTGATTGTGAATACAAAGTGTCCATTAGTTTCAATTAAATTCGCAAAACTAGTGATTTAGACAAGAAAACAAATAATGGTCATCTAAACCCATTGTCGAGTAAACCTAACTATAACTAGTAATAAACCAAAAAAAACATGATAATAAATGTGTCAAATGCATTGGTTAACGCTTGCATAAAGGTGAATATCAATTTTCTACTAATATTATCTTTATCTGTAACCCTTCAGACCAATTGTTTTGCTAAGACTAGGGTATGGTCGATCGTAATGTTAACTCGGAAACCCACATGCACACACACATACGGTTCCGAACTATAGTTACCCCAGGCACATATATGTTTACTTTCCCAGGATATTTTGATAATTGGGCCAACATGAAAGTATACTACGGTGTGTGCCAGTGTTAGTGTGACAATCATGAAATTAATAAGAATATGAAGAACAAGCCAACATAATAATCATAAACACATAGAAATAGGTAGATTTAAGGAATCTCACAAAAAAAAACCAAGTCATGAATACAAATACAAACCCTAAGTTATTTAAATATTCCCTAAGCATTGAACCCAAATATTTAATTGGATTCAATGAATTTACGCAAAACAAAAATAAAGAGAAGAGAAATGATTTTATAGAGAATGAAGAGCTCCTTTCTCTCTCTACCCTACTCTGAAGAGTCTGAAATGAGCGTAAACTTAAACCCTGGTACACATAGGTTGGTATAAATAGTAGTAGCGAATTGGGCCTTGAAAAATGCTTGAAATAGGCCAACAACTTGCAATTGACTCGGACTATGGAAAATGGCACGAGTCGTGCCAACAGGTTAGCATCGAGCTGACATGGGCCACATGCCGTGGCACGGGCTGTATATCCTCGGGCTGGAATGAGCAGGCTGATCTGGCACCGGCCGTGTAGTCCCGTGCTGGCTTGGGCAGGCCAGTATGGCCCAGTTTTAGACATCTGATCGTGCACCCAATGTTTTTTACGTGGTCGTTGGCTGGTAGAATTTTTTTATCAGTTGAACGGCATGGGTCGTCTTAGGAGGTCGTCGCCGTCCTCTCAAAGATACTATTTTTAAGCCCTAATGCGTGCTAACTACAACTAAGTAGCTAGTGGC
>JAUOBV010314964.1:0-11010 GCA_032360425.1 Rubia occidens | reverse complement strand
TTGCCTTTGCACAGTGGCAGATTTGGTGGCCGATCGAAACGACGACGTTTTGTCTTCCCCTACTCCATCTTGCCATGTGAGGCTTCAGAATTCACAGGAAACTATAAAAGAAAAAGTCCTTACAGTTGTGTCAACAACAACGTCGTTCGTCTAGGGATATTATTGGACATTCACTTAGGCCACGATGTCCCCATCTTTTTTCCTTGCCTTTGCACAGTGGCAGATTTGGTGGCCGATCGAAACGACGACGTTTTGTCTTCCCCTACTCCATCTTGCCATGCGAGGCTTCAGAATTCACGCACAATGGGCCGCACGAGGGAACCCTGGAATTAAGTGGTGCATTGGGGTCCCATTAGAAAACACCGAGTACTGTGCGTTGAGGTTCGAATGCTGTGCAGAAACTGTGCCTTTGTTCTGGTCATTCAGTATCTACAGTCCTGGTACAAATATCGCCGAGTACTGTGCGTTGAAATTTGAATGTTGTGCAGAACTGTGTCTTTCTTCTGATGATTCAGTATCTACAGTCCTGGTACAAAAAAAAATCCCAAGTTGCATTCTCAGTTTCAAACTTTTGCAATTTCACTCTTATGTTTTTTACCTTATCATTCAATCCTTCCAATGGAATCCGATGATAAATTAGATAAAAATGCAAAGAGGAGAAAGGCCTATACCGAGCTATCAACAGACGCCAAAAACAAAATACTACAGCGCAGGAGAGAGCAAGTTGCTTTAAAACGTTCCTCTAAGTCACTGGAAGATCAATCCTGACATGTTACTGGTGTGTTTTTTTCTTTTATGTTCCTTTTGTTTTTGGTTACTGATCCTTCTGTTTGTTGTTGTGCTTTTCCAACATTACCTGTTATGAGTACATGGAAACTTTTTCCAGGGAAAAAAACCTTTCATATCAACTAGGATTTGTTTGGGTGCTTTACATTCAGTTAGAATATACTAAAGCATGATGGAAAGATTGAGTTAGACTGTCATAAAGAATGATGAAAAGATTGAGCTAGACTCTTCTAAGCCATGATGGAAATAAGGAATTCATAAAGCTGGTTGTGTGGCTTACATACTAAATTGTACCTCTAGCCCAAATATTTGAGAATCCTCATGATTATGTGACATTTATATGTTCTTATACCAGATTAGGAGCAGATTTATTTAGCTCATGGTAATTGTGTATGAACTTGTGAATTTAGTAGAATGCAGCAAAATTGCTTGAGCCAATTTGCAGCAAATTGTGTATGAACTGATCACTGCAACATTATAGATAACATTGCAGCACCTCTGATAAATAAAGTTAACAACATTGTAAATGAACATTGTAGTGACCAGGAATTAGCACCTCTGGTCACTCTAATTATGCACATGAAGTTTGTAGTACTTTCCCTACCTTAAGCTTTGCATCTGTATATATTGTTATGTGACATTTCATAGTACTCATTACTAAGAACAACATCCTCTCATAATGCATCTTGGACTTTAGGAACTGTGTTTCTTTTAAGTTTTAACTTCTCATTAGCATTTTAAGATTACAATGTTGCTCAAGCACTGTTGCTATTTATTCTTAGTTTGTATCATCTTAGGAATGTTTAGCTTAGGAAGTTTGTGAGGATTCGCAGTCCGGATTTAGATGATTACGTTTTCTACTATTTTCCTTGGGTTTCAGAGAAAAAACAAAAGAAAATGCTAGGTAATTGTGTATGAACTTATGAATTTAGTAGAATGCAGTAAATTTGCTTGAGAAGATTTATTTAGCTCATGGTAATTGTGTATGAACTTATGAATTTAGTAGAATGCAGCAAATTTGCTTGAGACGGGAAGAGTACGTAAGCGCCACATTATAATCAGTGTGATTAAATATGTGTGTATAATGATACTTGATGGACTTAGTTGTCATTTTCTTCAATTCCGAAGGTATAGATGAGAGTATGCTGCTGTGAGGATGTATTTGAATTCACAGTATAAATAAATGAATGACCATGCAGTGAAGCTCAGTTATCTGGTAAGGATCCACATAACACATTCTCTGCATATAATAAGAATTCACACTTCATGTACATGTCAATGAGTGCATTCTCGGCTCAAGCAAATGGCTCATTTATGCTACACATTATAACCAATGTCATTAAATACTCAAGGAGTGCATACTCATTCTAATGCCTTCATAACCAATGGTTGATGACTTAGTCTCCACATTGCATGCATAATTTCCCTGTAAATCCGAATGTTAAATTAGTGAGACTAATAAAATACAAGTACGTCCTAATTTTCAAAGGACTATATCATTCTGGTCAGTAAAAATGGATGCCTAATGATTAAACCACACTTTTCTTTGCTTTTTTACTGGGTTGTTTCCACAAAGGGAAACAAGAGTGCTACTGTTTAACAAACAAGGAAGAAAAGAAGTTTCCATTAGTGTGTTGGTGTGGTCGCAGATGGCAAGTGCCAAGGTGGCCGTACAAGTAAGAGAGAGCCCGAGTGTCATGAATTGTTCATGTCATATTTTCTTCCGTTTCCCTCTATTAATTGCATCAGTCACTGATTTAAATCTTCCATTTTATGCCTGATAAGATTTTTTTTACACATACATGAATATTCTAATTTTCCTACTACATATACAAGGTTTTGAGGGGATCCAGTTTTACAGCTGTAGCTCTTTTAATCTGCTAATACAGTTTTACAGGTTAATTTTTTTATTTAATACCAGTCCAATTTTTGAAGTGCATGTTTTCCATTTAAAAAAATCAACTGAACCTTGAGTGAAATGCAGGTCCAGTTACAGAAACAAGGCAGATCTCCATTGCAGTTGATCACATTTCATCTGATGGTGGATCAAGTGTATCCAATGCCTTGGTTCTAGGGCCTGAAATTGCAAATATATCAACATCTATAATCTCTCACCCAACTCATAATGCAAATCGAAGAAAGACTTATGCTCAATCTCAGCCAACTGATCAGCCTCCAGCAGCTCGTGAGCAATTTTTGTCTATTTTTAATTACCTATTTTTTTATTCAAACATGTTTTATTCAGCCATTTCTGGTCTTCAAATGTAGGTTCAAAGAGAGAAAAAAGAGAGAGCCCGAGTACAGGTAAGAGAGAGCCCAATTGTCATTAATTGCCCATGTCATATTTTCTTCCTTTTCCCTCTAATAAATACATTAGTCACCAATTTAAATCTACCATTTTTTATGCCCAACGGAGTTTTTTTAACATATATAAATATTCTAATTTTTTCAGCAACATATGCAAGGTTTTGAGGGGATCCAATTATACAAATGCAACTTTTTAATCTTCTAATATAGTGTTACCAATGCATTTCTTTTATTTACTACCTATCCAATTTTGAAAGTGCGTCTTTCATTTTAAAAAATCCATTGAACATTAGTTGATATGCAGGTCCAGTTACAGGAACAAGACAGACTGTAATTGATCATGTTCCATCTGATGGTGGATCAAATGTACCCATTTCCTTTGTTCTGGCGCCTGAAATTACAAATATATCCGCATCTGTAGTCTCTCACCCAGCTCATAATGCAAAGCGAAGAAAGACTTATGCTGAAATATCTAACGTGAAAAAAACTCAAATGCTGCAGCGGAAGAGGGAACAAATGGCTTTAAAGCGCTCATTTGAATCCCGACTAAATGATGAACATCCACCGGCACCTCAGTGTGAGCAATTCTTTACTATTTATAATTACGTATTTAATATTCAAGCATTTTTATTCAGCCATGTGTAATCTTTAAATGTAGGTTCAAAGAAGAATAAAATTCACGGTCCAAGTGCACACTTTTCCACTGATAATGCCTTGCCTTCAGGAAGTTCTTCACTTCAAATGCCTGATCATTTGCATGATGCAGGAGCCTCCTCTTCTAATGCTCATTTACCAATCATCAACTCTACTGGTGTGACAGCTCAACGAGGTATGAGTGTGCATGTGATCTCTTTCAGTGAGTATATACATATTATTAATATTTGGTTCTCTTGTGTGCTTTACCATGCTATATTAATTTCAAGAGTGATAAAAATTTATTGGGTTGGCATTAGTTTGTGTTGCACCTTAACTACTGATTAAATTGTAAAAATATTTTCCCCTTGCCATTTCTCCTGTATGTATTTAATATTTTTCTCTTATTAGGTGGACAGAAGAAAAGAAAATATAGAAATATTGCTTTGGGAGATGATGTTCCTACTTCTGCTCAAACACTACCTGTTGTATCTGATTGCATTCATTGCAAGGCAAAAAGATTTAAATGGGAGAGCAATTTGTTCTGTTGTTCTGGAGGTGAAATTTATTTGCCAGCGGTCCCGATGCCTGATCAATTAAGAGCTCTTTTTGTGGGTGGGACACCGCAATCAGTACATTTTAGGAAGAATGTTCGGACCTATAATAATAACCTAGCTTTTACAACCATGAGTGCTGGTTATGATCGCAACTTAACTAATAATGCAGGTGGCATATATACTTTCAAAGTTCATGGTAAAATGTATCATTATTTGAAGCCTTTGAAAGGCCATGAAGGAGTTAATCCCGCTGGTGTGCAGCTCTACTTTTTTGATACTGACTTTGAGTTGGAAAAGAGGATGGATTCTGAGTGTGCTGATAAGTTTGATGAGGCGACGATGAAGCTGTTGATGCATATACTTCGGGAAAATCCCTATTGCCAGTTCTTTAAGCACTTGAAAAATATCGACAGTATTGAAACAAAGAAGATTGTTCTCAGCGCTGACCCGAAGCTTGATCAGAGACGTTATAATCTTCCAACTGTTTCACAGGTTGGTAGTATATTCGTTGAGCCGTTCGAGGAAGATGCGGAGAGAACTGTTCCAGTGCAGGTATACAGCTCCGATGGTCGAGCTTACACCATTAAACACTATTATGGCTGCTATGATCCAATGCAGTACCCTCTCATGTTTCCAAATGGACAATCAGGCTGGCATTTAAATATTAAGAGGATTAGAAAGAGGCATTATAACCATGGGGTTAGTTCAGAAATATTAGCTTTTGATTACCCGGAATCACTGATAGATTCTGAAACCAAAGGTATGTAGTCAATTGTTGTGATGATTAATATGTTCTTTCTGTTTTATCATTAATGTTTTTCGTCATACATATGTAACAATCTGCTTTACTTGCAGTTGTAAGAGATGGGGAAAAATAAACATGCAGTCACTGCGAGGGAATACTATTGTTATAAATTACAGATGAGGCCAGACGATCTGTCAATGTTCCTGCATGTGGGTCGTTTGTTACAACAGTTCGTTGTTGATGCTTACATCAAGATAGAGACCATCCGCTTGGAATTTTTTAGAGACAAGCAGGGCCAATTTAGAACTGAGATGGCTCAAGGTGTTGTGGATGGTATGGATGCTGGCTTGGTTGCTGGTTCCGCACTTGGTCGTCGGGTGGTGTTGCCAGCTTCATTTATAGGTGGTCCTCGGGATATGCGTCGTAGATATCTTGATGCGATGGCTATTGTGCAAAAGTTTGGTAAGCCAGATATATTCTTGACTATGACTTGCAATCCCTATTTGCCAGAGATCCAAGATAATTTGTGCTTTGGCGAGGCAGCAAATGATAGGCCAGATTTGCTTGCTAGAGTTTTTCGTGCTAAAGTTCAACAGTTGAAGGATGATATAATCGATAACGAGATTTTTGGCGTCGTCCAATCTTTGGTTTATGCGATTGAGTATCAGAAAAGAGGTCTTCCTCATTGCCATATGTTGATCATTCTTAAACCAGGTTGTAAACCTTTAGGACCAGATGCATATGACAGAATAGTTTGTGCTGAACTACCGGATCGGGAGAAAGACCCACATCTGTTTTCTATAGTCAGTAAGAACATGATGCATGGCCCTTGTGGGGCTATGAATCCTAAAAGTCCGTGTATGAAAAACGGTAAGTGTAAATTTGGATTTCCTAAACCATTTAGACAGTCGACATGTCATGCAGAGGATGGTTATCCATTGTATAGAAGGAGGGATGATGGGAGGACAGTAACCATCAACAAACATGTTATGGGTAATAATTGGGTTGCTGGTTATAATCGATATTTGACAGCAACTTATGCTTGTCATATTAATGTAGACATTTGCTCCAATATTCAGCTGATTAAGTATGTTCACAAGTACATCTTTAAGGGTAGTGATCGAATTGGCTTTGCATTACAGGGTGGTCAAGAAGATACGATTATTGATGAGATTAAATTGTATCAAGATGGTCGCTGGATCGGTCCTTCTGAAGCTACTTGGAGAATATTTGGTTTTAAGTTAAACCATATGAAGCCTGCTGTTTACACTTTGCAAGTTCACCTACCAGGCCAGCAATATATTACATTTCACAAGAATGCTGCTCTAGAGTCAATTGCTGCAAATGAATTCCTCGCTAAAACCACTCTCACAGGCTTCTTTGAAATGAATACGTATGATTCTCATGCAAGGTCAATGAATCTTTTATATAAAGACTTTCCAGAACATTTTGTATGGTCAATGACTAATAGGACTTGGGCAAAGAGAAAATTCAGGAATGTTATGGGTAGATTGGTTGCAGTCAGTCCAATGGAAGGTGAGCGTTATTATTTAACGTTGTTGCTTTGTCATGTTACATCCCCAAAATCATATCAATACTTGAAAACTGTCAACGGAACTGAATACCCTACATATAGGGAAGCTGCAATCGCACATGGTTTGTTGAGTTCTGATAGTTACATTGAGGATGCACTTGATGAGGCTTGTGCCTTTCACATGCCCTCCACTTTAAGGTCTTTGTTTGCTATGTTGTTAGTATTTTGTTCACCAAATGATCCAAAGCAATTATGGGTGAAGTACAAGGCAGAATTATGTTCCGACTTTATGAAGATGTCTCAAACTCGGCCCAATTTGACTGAAGCCTTGATAAGTACAAAGGTCCTTGGTATTATAAATGGATTCTTAGTTGAAATGGGCAAAGATATTCACCAATATGGTTTGATGGTAGGTGTTGAAGGTGAATCAGTTGATCAAATATTGACGCGTGAAGTGCTTAGTGAAAGGAGTATTGAGGTTTCTAAAGAAGAAATACTGATGCCTGACCTGCTGAACACAGAGCAAAGGCAGGCCTATGATCGTATTATTCAACCGGTGACTCTTTCTTCATTGATGGTCCAGGAGGTACTGGAAAAACTTTTTTATATCGAGCTTTACTTGCAACTTTAAGATCAAATGGTCATATTGCGTTAACCGTTGCTTCTTCAGGGGTGGCTGCATCTGTGTTGCCCGGAGGAAGAACTGCCCATTCCCGTTTTAAGTTGCCTCTTGATTCAGCTGACAACGAAGTTTGTCAAATGAGCAAACAATGTGGTTTGGCAAGGTTAATAATAGAAGCTAAGTTAATTCTTTAGGATGAAGCCACAATGGCCAAACGTCAATCTTTAGAGGCTGTTGACATGTTACTGAAAGACCTCATGGATTCCGAGGCTCCATTCGGTGGTAAAGTTGTCCTCTTAGGAGGAGATTTTAAGCAGACTCTACCGGTAATACCGGGCGCATCAAGGGATGAAATGATTCGGTCTTCAATTGTGTATTCAAGATTGTGGCCTGGGCTTGAAAAGTTTCAGCTTCAGCAAAATATGAGAGCATTGAATGATCCACAGTTCTGCTCCTTCCTCTTAAGTATTGGTGAAGGTACAGAACACATTGATAGCAATGATGAAATCGAATTGCCTGCTGATATTGTTATCCCCTATATTGGAAAAGAAGCATCCATAAAAGAGTGAGTCTTTTTTTAGCCAATATTTCCTACCAATTCTGTGATTTTATTTTTCCCATATACATTTATGGCTTATTTTCAGGTTGATTGACTGCGTGTTCACAGATTTAACTGAATATGCATCGAATCCTATTGCCATGATAGGGAGGTGTATATTGGCTGCCACAAATGATTCTGTTGACAACATAAATAGTTTCTTACTCGATGCTTTTCCTGGAACCCCTACACTATATGTTAGTACTGACCGAACTTTGAATGAAAAGCATCAAAGTGATCATGAGGATTTTCTTAATACCTTAAATCCAAAAGGCCTCCCACCTCATAAGTTAATCCTAAAGCCAAATTGTCCTATCATGCTCATACGGAATCTAAATCCCACTGAAGGATTGTGTAATGGGACACGATTAATATGTCGTGAACTATGCCAATCAACCATTAGGGCTGAGATAGCTTTTGGATTGTACAAAGGCAAGCAGGTCTTTATTCCAAGAATACCAATAATCTGTGATCAAGGGAAAAAAACTTCTATTCCATTCAAAAGATTTCAGTTTCCACTGAGAGTATGTTTTGCTATGACAATCAACAAGTCTCAGGGGCAGACATTAGA
The DNA here is from genome assembly GCA_032360425.1 of Rubia occidens. Lineage (NCBI taxonomy): Eukaryota > Viridiplantae > Streptophyta > Magnoliopsida > Gentianales > Rubiaceae > Rubia > Rubia occidens. Next base: position 2,657 of record JAUOBV010314964.1, on the reverse strand, counting down.
CTTTGTTGGACTATATTTAGAGCAACCTGTTTTTTCGCATGGTCAATTGTATGTTGCTTTATCTCGAGCAAAAAATTCTGGGTCTGTTAAGGTTCTTCTGACTCCACCAACATTTGAGGAGACAAGAATGGATAACAAGACTAAGAATATAGTGTACAATGAGATTTTTGATCGTCAATGATTGCAGTACTTTTTGGCCAAATGTCCCTGGTGGTAATTTTCATGTTAGGAAAGAAGTGCCAGCTCAAAGACTCCAGTCCAAGGATCACGTGGACTTTTATAAAAGTAATTTTTTGAGTAGCGATTTCATTGGATGTTTATTTTCCTGTTGCCATCATGTGCGTGCAATGTTTTTGTAGTAGTTGCATTTTTAAAATTTGGTCTAATGCGATTCTTATTCAATTTTTATGCAGATTAGTAATAAAAAATCCCACCAGTATAAAGCTGATGTGCTTGAGGTTTGGGCCAGGATCAAGAGTATGCGATCTCGAACGACATAATGTCTGAAACAGAGAGGCTTTCTTGCTATCAAACTTTCTTACATCTGGCTCAGGATTTTAAAAAAAAATCTTTTTGTGCTTTCCAAGCTTAGCACTTATGTATGAAGTACATTTATGTTTTCTTTCGTGTTTAGAGGGTAGGATATGTTCAGATTTGCTGCAAGGAAATAACCTCTATCTATTATATATGCATAAATGTATAACATTGCTGATATATTTAACACACATGCATGTAGAATTATGTATTAACGGGATTTTGTATTTTATATCTTTGTTAGAGAATTGAGATTTTTTTTTCTCATGTTGGTTTTGATAGGTGCATGAACTATTATAAGAGAAGATGCAATATTAGAGCTTCTGCTGCAAGATTAAAAATATCAAACAGCTGATATTTATTTTCACTATCAAGGTAATTAGTTCATTCTTGATAATATTTTGGTACTTTAGCTAACTTGGATTATTTTAATTCCTTTTATATTTGATATGTTTTCCCAATAACGTGCATTCCAGTCTACTCTAATGGCTATATGTTAGAAGTTACCTTTGCAAATAGAGGCTTACTGATCATTTCCAGGAATTTTGAGTGTTGAACACTTTATAGTAGTCAAAATTCTAACAGCATATCTTTTGTGTTTGATTTTTCTCAATTGTGTCTATCAGGATCTTTTAAAAATCAGTCTTTGAGTTTGTCCATATCTTTTTGTAATATCTCTGACATCTACCTTTTTTCTGTACCTAAACTGTGACATCCATATCCTCACATGGCTTAAACGATGACCTTTCCTACCATTAGAGCTTCAATAGTACTACTATTAGAACATCAATGGTACTGTACACACTGCAAGAATATATTTCATTTTCCTATTCTTCTTCTCTTCTACTTCTTCTGACATTGACTAATTTTCCTTCCATCCCTTTTTCCCCATCTACAATAATCATAAAGTCTGGTCCTATTTGTTTGCATTTCCCAATTGATACAGAACAAAAGATTCAACAAAACGTAGAAGAAAATATTGCTTGCAGGAAGAAAGAAGAAGAGAGAACAATTTGCCCTTTACTGGTATTTCTTCCAAAACCCTTTCCCTTACATTTTCCCTATATGTAAAGAACAATAATAAAATTTGTATCCTCTCACTTGACATTTTCCCATAGGTTCTCATTCATTTGTTGTTAAACTTATCGTTTGCACATTCTTCTTCGAGATAATTTTTTTTTAAAAAAACTCCACTCTCTCATTTACAAATTATATTGATGGATTATTTTCCCAGTGTGTAAGCTTACGCTTTCAAATATGTTTAACAAAAAGCTCCATTATAGAACACTAAACTTTAGTCATGTTTGTTCACTGAACCGATATGCTCAAGTTATGTTTTCATATGGATTTTATGTACGTAATTAATGAATATAGCCCTGGTATAATACACATTTACCCTTTAGAGAAAATGTTGAACATGCTGTTTGTTTCTCATGCAGAAACGATGGCTGCAGAAAAGCCCATTGACGAACTTCGCAACGTAGATCGGCCTTGGATCAGAATTGTGACTGTTGAGGAAAAATTAGCTCCATTTCAGAGTTCAAGGAGTCCTTCCAAATTGCAGAAATTTGTTTTTTCTGATGAAAAGGTACTGAGAAAATCTTAAATAATAATATTTGATTTCATTACATTGTCTTGATGAAAACTGGTTTGATGAAATAGGGTGCAAAAGTGGAAGGGATCATGTTTAATAAAGCATTTGAAATAATGAGCAACAAACTCCACCTTTATAAAAAAAATACAAAATAGCAAATGCTGGGATCAAGGAAATTGACCCTCGGTATCAAAAAGGGGATATAAGTGTTCAATGGATCATCGACACCAGCACTGTGATTGAAGAGGTGCCTGATTCAAAACAACTCATTCCCGTTCTGCATTCTTATGTGCCATTTGAAAAAATCTACGAGCATCTCCATAGACCTGAACAACCAATAGGTACTTGATCACTACAGTTGCTTATATTTTGTAATATATTCTATTAAATTGAAGGAATCAAGCTGCACCTTCTACAACTTTTAATAAATATTAATTTAGTTTTACTTAAATCTTGTAAACTTTCAGATGTTATAGGAATTTTTGCTCAATGCCTTCCGATCCGCAATGTGAAAACAACAAATGGTACG
>JAUOBV010314854.1:0-11010 GCA_032360425.1 Rubia occidens | reverse complement strand
AATCTTACCAAAAATGGAAAGTGTGCCAATATAAAAGAAACAACCCAAAAAGGAAAGTGTGTCATTGTTAAAGAAACTGAGGGAGTAAGAAAATGACATTCTATTGCTGTAGAAGCTAATTATTGCTCTGACAATAATAACAACTTACTACCTCCGTCCCAGCTCAAACTGCACACTTACTATTTGACACTATTATCTATCAAATTTTGACCGCATATATAAGCAATAATATAATCGTATGCGGTATTTTTGGATTCGCCATAATAAGTAGTTTATCAAAAGTAATTTTTTCCGTTATTATACATAGTTAAACATATTAATGGTTAGATAAATTTCTTGATAGGCGTGGGAGATATTCTGTGCAATTTGAGTTGGGACGGAGGGAGTACTATTTTTTTTCTTAGTCATCCGTTCATTCTATGTCTACTCCTTTTCTAGAAAAAAATATTATTATCCTACTTCGCAGGGCTGATTAGGTTACCCTATATTAATACATTTTTTTAAAAGACTATGAACCTAAATGACCTAACAAGTGTCAAATCCCCCTCCTAACCCTTCCAGAGCTGGCACATCTCTTCATCTTCTTTCATTCATTTCTAAAAAGCTTTCTAGAATACTCCTCTGTCCCAGCAGAATTGACATGTTTATTTTTTTTCACGGTTTTCAATGATCATGTTTGACCGTCAATATCTCTAGCTACATATACCAATTCCACATAAAAATATATATTTAGAAAATAGATGTTAAGACGAATCTAACAAGAGAAAGACTCGTGTGAGACAAAGAACTAAGTGAACTTTAAAAAATTACAAAATGTACCCCATGTCATCTCCCATCTTAAAATAATTGTAGTTAAATCCTCCGTCTCACTATAAGTTAGAGTGAGACCGTCTCACTCAAGTCTTTGTAAAGAAACTATACTTATTCTACTGACCAAAGGAGCACATAGTAATTGAGTGCAAATCATTTTAAACTCATTTAACATAAAACATACCTCACACTCATGCAGAACTTGAGAACCGTAGGGGTCTCTTCAGAACCAAGACAAGTGGCCTTCAGCTGCAGAAGATCCTCAATTCAGCACCTGATATTCTGTAAACACAAAATGTAACTGTTGGAAACATCCTATCGCAGTAATTGACTACTCTATAAAAACCAATTCATTATATTTGAAGTAGGAAATTGAAGTTTATCTTACCCCTTGCCAGTACCCGATTTAGGCACCCCTGTAAATGCAATAAGTCTGTAGAATCTGATCGTACATACGTGCTAATGGAAGATATTAGAAGAATGAATCCTCTGATGAGCAGTTAACCTCTTGTTTGGGTTTCTCTCTAGCATTTTGTGGATCTGATTCTGGCGAGCATCAGAAATGGTAGGCCATCATTTTGATTGAAAATAAAGGTTTCCCTGTAGCATTTGTCTGAATATGTGCATCTGATTTTGTGGACCGAAATGCTAACATAGTAAGGACTTACAGTGATATGAGAAAATATTTAATGTAAAATTGTAATGGATACAAAAAGGAGAAGAAAAAGTCAGTACACGAAGAGGAAAAATATTTGGGGAATACAACAAATCATTTAAGGATATGCAATATCTTAAATCAGCATATAAGTTAAACAATGAAGTTCTCAACACTTGGCAGTAAACTCAGTAAACCTATAATGTTGTTTATAAAATGATCTAACAATTTGCATGGAATTATAATGTATTCAGAGAAATATCTGACGTAACCAACAAGAAAATTAATCCTACGTTGAAAAATGATGGTAATAATAATGCAGAATTCTGACAAAATGCCTCAACATAATAGGAACAATATCCATATAATAAGGAAATACAATATGTAGACAATATGCATATTAAATCTGATTTCAAGTATGTTGTAACAAAAATGCATAAGAAATGGAATAAGATAATACCTGTGATTCCGAAAATTAGTTGCTTCCCAAAAACATCCAACAAGTCAAAAATGACAACACAAGACTAACTTGTGAATTCCAAGATATGCAAGACAAAAGGTCGAAAAGTTCTAGATCCAAAAATGGCCAAAACAAAATTTACAAAAGTCTAGCAGGCATAATTGCTTGAACCCATTCATGGAAAAATATGGAAGTACACGAAGAAAGATGTTGCAGATTGGAATGCTGGAGATGTGAAAAAACCTTCAGAAATTGAGTGCTCTAAGGTGAGGATATAGAGTGAGAGAATTGACTTGTGGAAAAATCCATCAGATCCAAAATGAGAGGGCAATATGAACGTATAAATGACAAAATAAGCAACAATAGAAAGCAAAATGTTGTAGATCCAAAAGAGGAGATGACAAAATATACAAAAGTACAGCAGCTACTGTTGCTCAAAAATTTCCTTATAAACTATATTTTTGGTTTTGTTATTTATCCTCGTTTCTTCGAATGTTGGAGGTGTCAAAAGGACCTTGACAGATTTAGAGGTTTTTGCTCGGGATAATGCAACATATAACTGACCATGGGAAAAGACAGGTTGTTCAAAATAGAGTCCGACAAAATCTAATGTCTGGCCTTGGGATTTATTGATTGTCATGGCAAAGCATAGCTTAACAGGAAACTGAAACCTTTTAAATGGAATGGATGTCTTACTACCTTGATCACAAATTATCGGTATTCTAGGAATGAAGACATGTTTGCCCTTGAAGAGGCCAAAAGCTATCTCAGCCCTAATGGTGGATTGGCATAACTCACGGCAGATCAATCGGGTTCCATTGCACAATCCCTCAGTTGGATTTAAGTTACGCATGAGCATGATAGGACAATTTGGTTTCAATACTAATTTATGGGCAGGGACACCTTTTGGATTGAGTGTATTAAGAAAATCCTCATGATCACTTTGCTGATCTTCATTCAATGTTCTATCTGTACTAACATATAATGTTGGACTGCCAGGAAAAGCATCAATTAGAAAGGTATTTATGCTGTCAACGGCAGCATTTGTTGCAGCTAAAACACACCTTCCTATCATTTGAATTGGATTTGATGCATATGCAGCTAAATCAGTGAAAACACATTGAATCAACCTGTAAACAACTCAAGTAAGGTTAATATCTAGATAAAAATCTATTCTGTACATAGCACAATTCCGTATAATATGGAAAAATGGCTTACTTTTGGATGGATTGCTCTTTTCCAATATATGGAATGATAATGGCAGCTGGCAATTCGACCTCTTCATTATCGTCAATATGCTCCGTCCCTTCACCTATACGTAGTAAGAAAGAGCAAAAATCTGGATCTCCTGAGGCTCTCATATTATGGTGAAGGCTTAATTTTTCCAATTCTGCCCATAAACGTGAATATACAATGGATGCTTGAACTGTTACATCTCTTGATGTGCCTGGTATGACAGGTAAAGTCTGTCTGAAGTCTCCTCCTAGAAGAACAATCTTACCACCAAATGTAGCATTAGAATACATGAGATCTTTTAGTAACATATCTAAAGCTTCTAAAGATTTTTATTTTGCCATTGTGGCTTCATCCCAAAGAATTAACTTAGCTTGTATTATCAATCTGGCCAAACCACTCTGTTTACTCAATTGACAAACTTCATTGTCAGAAGAATCAAGTGGAAACTTAAAACGGGAATGCGCAGTTCTTCCTCCAGGTAGCACAGAAGCAGCTACTCCTGAAGATGCAACAGACAATGCTATGTGACCTTTTGATCTCAATGTTGCAAGCAAAGCTCTGTACAAAAAAGTTTTTCCTGTGCCACCAGGTCCATCAATAAAGAAAGACTTTCCGGTATTCATCATAACACTTTCCATTATACGATCATAGGCAAACCTTTGCTCGACATTTAATAGATCAGCCAAGTGTAATTCTTCATCAGAAATTTCAATATTTCTCTCATTGATTATTTCACGTGTGAGGACCTCTTGGGTTGATTCACCAGCAATATCAACCATTAAACCATAATGTGCAATATCTTTGCCCATTTCAAGCAAAAAGCCATTTATGATATTCAAAACTTTTCTATTTATGAAGCCATCAGTGACATTAGCTTGTCCTGTTGATTGTTTCAGGAAATCTGAACAAAGATCATGTCTAAATCTGAGCCATAATTCTTTTGGATCATTTGGTGAGCAAAAAACCAACAAAACAGCAAAAAAAGATCTCAAACTTGATGGCATCTGAAATAAACAAGCTTCCTCAAGTGCTTCTTCAATATAACTATCTGAACTGAGCAACCCTTTCGCAATCGCAGCTTCCCTATAAGTATTGTATACAGTTCCTTGGACAGTCCTTAGGTTTTCATACGACACTGGTGATCTAATATGAGACAGGAGAAGTCTTAAATAATAGCGTTCACCTTCTCTAGGACTTACTGCAACCAACCTGCCTATGACATTTTTGGCTTTCCTTTTTGTCCAAGCTCTTTTCAGTACTGACCAAACAAAATGTTTCGGAAAATCTTTATATAAAAGGTTCAATTGTTTTGCAGCAGAATCATACTTATTCATTTCAAAGAAGCATGTCAGTGTAGTTCTAGCCAGAAATTTATTTCCAGCAATAGACTCAAGGGAGGCATTCTTGTGAAATGTTATATACTGCTGGCCTGGTAAGTGGACTTGAAGACAATAAACAGCAGGGTTCATATGGTTTAATTTAAAACCATATATTCTCCAGGTTGCCTCAGACGGGCCAATCCAACGGCCATCTTGATACAATTTAATCTCATCAACAATTGTATCCTGTTCATTGCCCTGCAATGTGAAGCCAACTCGGTCACTACCTTTAAATATATACTTATGAACATACTTGATAAGGCGAAAGCTTGAGCAGATCTCCACATTTATATGACAATCATATGTTGCAGATAAGTACTTATTATAGCCAACAAGTCAGTTATTTCCTAGAGCATGTTTTTTATGGTAACTGTCCTACCATCATCCCTCCTCCTATATAATGGATAACCATCCTCTGCATGACATGTTGACTGCCTAAATGGTTTAGGAAATCCAAATTTGCATTTTCCATTCTTCATGCAAGGGCTTCTAGGATTTAATGGACCACATGGTCCATGCATCATGTTCTTGCTAACAACATGGAAAAGATGTGGTTCCTTCTCAGGATCTGGTAGTTCAGCGCAAACAATCCTATCATAGCCATCAGGGCCCAAAGGTTTAGAACCAGGCTTGAGGATTATTAGCATGTGACAATGAGGTAGGCCTCTTTTTTGATACTCAATAACGTACAACAAAGATTGGACAGTACCAAAAATCTTCTTATCAACGATGTCATCTTTCAATTCATGAACTTTAGCGTGAAAAACTCTAGCAAGCAAATCTGGCCTATCATTTGCAGCTTCACCCAAATAAAGGTTTTCTTGAATTTCTGGCCAATAGGGATTGCAAGTGATGGTAAGAAATATGTCTGGCTTACCAAATTTTTGGACAATAGCCATGGCATCAAGATATCTACGCCGCATATCTCTAGGACCACCTATAAATGATGCTGGAAGTACAACTCGACGACCAAGTGCAGATCCTTCTATTAAACCAGCATCCATACCATCGACAATACCTTGTGCCATTTCAGTTCAAAATTGCCCCTGTTTGTCTCTCAAAAATTCCAACCGACTAGTCTCTATTTTGATATAAGCATCAACAACAAATTGCTGCAGCAAACGCCCAACATGCAGAAACATAGATTCATCATGTGGCCTCATTTGTAATTTATAGCAATAGTACTCCCTCGCCGTAACAGCATCTTTGTTTTTTTTGCCATCCCTCACAACTGCAAGGAAAGTGGTAGATAAATGTGTAGCAATGAAAGTGGTGAAGAAAATATTACACAACAATTTAGTATATAAGCTTGTCACACACCTTTATCCTCGGAATCTATTAAAGATTGAGGGCAATCAAAGACCAGCATTTTCCTTCCAGATTTTTCATGGAAGTTATGCCTCTTCCTAATTCTTTTAATGTTCAAATGCCACCCTGGTTCACCCCTAGGAAATATTAAAGGATATTGCATCGGATCGTAACATCCATAATAATGCTTCACTCGAAAAGGTTTACCATCAGAGCTGTACACCTGAACAGGGACAGTCCTTTCTGTATCTTCGTCGAAGGGCTCAACAAATATGCTCCCGACTTGTGAGACGGTTGGGATATTGTATCGCCTTTGATCAAGTTTTGGGTCTGCACTTAGAACAATTTTTTTCGTCTCAAGACTGTTGACATGTTGCAGGTCCTTAAAAAATTGCCGATAAGGATTATCCTTCAATATATCCATCAACAGTTTCATCGTTGCCTCATCAAACTTGTCAGCACATTCAGATCCCATTCTCTTTTCCAACTCAAATTCAGTGTCATAAAAGTAGAGTTGAATACCAGCAGGTTCAACTTCATGAGGACCTTTCAAAGGTTTTAGGTAATGATACATTTGACCATGAACTTTGAAGGTATAAATGCCGCCCACATTAGAAGTTAAGTTCCGATCATAACCATCACTTAAAGTTGTAAATGCTAAATTATTGTTGTACGTCCGAACATTCTTTCTAAAATGGGCAGATTGTGGTGTTTAACCAAGGAAAAGATCTCTTAACTGGCTAGGAATTAGCATAGATGGCAAAAAAAAAAATCCCCCCCAGAACAGCAGAAAATATTTGACTCTCCTTTAAATCTATTTGCCTTGCAATGAGCACGATCAGCGACTATAGGTAATCTTTGAGCAGAGGTTGGAATCTCATTTCCCAAGGCTATATTTTTATACTTTCTCTTTTTTCGTAACCCTAAAGAGAGGGGAAAATTTTTATTAGAAACTTCTATCATTATACTTTCAGATTTGTTCACTGGTAAGGAGGAGCCCAGTTGTTGGACTTCATTGAGCATAAACATGTAACTATTGAACAATATAGATGCATAATTAAAACTTGCAGAACTAAGAAAACACAACGTCAAAATTTAAGCAAATAACAAATGTACGATTTCATATTTAAGTTGTACTCAGACACTTAGCTAGTTTGACGAATCTGTAAAAGATATGACAAAATGTTGCTCTTACTACCAATAATCTGAGTACGGTAAAGGGAAAAACATAAAAGAAATTGTTGTATAAGAAAATCGTTCATAGTAATATCTTCTGAAAATATCTTCTGAAGATTGTAGATTTTTGTTGAAAATATCTTCTGAAGGTGTGTTTCTTTATGAACTGGCTTATAAGGATTATATTAGTATTGTAGATGGGCATAAGCTGTGTTAGTCATTAAACCGACAACAGATGTGAAACCAGTTTGGTAATCGGCTGTTTCTACTTCTTTACAAAATGGCACAGCTTATATAGCAAACCAGAAGCCAAAATCATATGCTGGAAGCAAGGATGGTAGATTTTTATTGTAAAATGTAATAGAAGACCTATGTTGGCTCTTATAGCCAAGAACAAGGAACATTAGAATAAGGAACATTAGAAGACCTATGTGGACAGCTACATTAGAATAAGGAACATCTTTGAAGCAGCCACAATTTAGTCAAGAACTTAATCTAATGTTATATCAGCATACCATATCTTTGTCGAACAACACTTGGTACAGTAAAGTTTAATATGAAGTCTAAAAGTTCTAGACCTTCTATAACGATACAAGAGGTAGTAAGAATTTGTTAATTCAGCACTTGTGGAAACTTATCGCATATTAATTGCTACACAGCAGGCCAACTTATCCCATGTATAAAATGAAATCTGAAACTAAACTATGTAGCAGTACTGATAAAGAAAGATAAACAGACATGTAGAGGTATGAGATAGTTTTCGATCCCCTGTATTATCGAGAATTGTAGAATTCATGATTGGCACATGAGAATGAGAATAAGAAGATCCTGCTTGGAAGAATGCATCAGTGGGCGAACGGCCATGAACAGATGTTTTACTTTTCTTCTTCGAAGCTGCATTTGATAAACTTAGACCATTGAATTTAAATGCCTTATCAGATAAATATATACCATGAAACAATATAATTGAGTTCACTCAGATTAATATAATTCCAGCAGCGTCAATAATTGAGCATAAATATCCACAGGTGGTTAGTTTACAACAATTATGAATTTCAAAGGAATATAATAGCTACATACAAACTCACCTCTACAGCGAGCTCGTAAATTCAGAATCTGTTGCTCAGTAAGATCTAACGATTTAATAATGAAAAGGTCATCATCACAGGATGATGATATCGAAGCCTGCGCATCATTTCCATCATGACCATTAACTGAAAAGTGACGAAAGATATGTTTTGGTTTTGATCTTTAGACGTGTTCTTTGCGATTTGAGACCATTGAATTCCAATGACTGATTATAAAAAAAGAAAAATTGAGCACATTTCAATTGTGCAAACAAACCTGCTTCAAACTGTTTATGGACCTTTTCAGATGAGCGTTTCAGCGCTGCTTTTTCTCTTTTTCTCTTCAGCAATTTATTTTTCTGGTCAATAGGCATCTCGGCATAAGTCTTTCGCCTCTTTGAATTACGATCATTGGGAGAAGATAGAGTTCCTGAAACATGGAAAATTACATAAAAACATATATACCATGAAGTTCGAATGATGTCAACCATTGGTTGTGGCAAATTTGCTACATTTATAAGTTAGTCTTATATGAACACTCAGTTCGTTCAAAAATTCTTTCAACCTAGGAAAAATAAGGCTACCATATTACAGTTTCGGGAGGGGTTTGACCAATATGATTGAAATATAATTATGACAAAAAAATCTGGTGGGGAAAAAAAGGCAGGAGCTGACGATTTTTCTGGAAAACCAAATTATTGGAGGACAAACTATAAACTCATGCTGCAATAAAGTGATGACTCCATAGAATTTCAGTACTGAGCACATAAGTCACGACCAACAATAATCACTATCATAACAAACTATACAAAATCCATTTCGAACATATCTTGAGAAGGAATAAAGATAAACCATAGGAAATATATCGTGATTTAAAATGGTATCCTTTACTATCACAAACCATGTAATGGAATTTACCTAATATTAACTTATTAGCTCTATAATCACAAATCATGTAAAAGGATTTTGCATATTTGGATATATAGATGACAAATAAGACGAACATATCCAGAGAAGCAACAAAGAAAAGCTATAGTGAAGGTATTATGATGTAAAATGGGATCCTTTACAGAGTAACCTTCTGCTTATATATTCAACTATTAAACAATTTGTAGTTCTGGCTAAGGTTACATTTCACTTTTTACATCTTCAGCCAACCAAATAAGAAACCAACAAATTTGTAGTGACTTCATTTTTGTGTCACATTTTCTTTTTGAAACTAAAGCTTCTTTTATTAAAACTTGAATAACTAGTTATATTGAAGGCATGGGGATTCCATTGCCTGAAGAAGAATGTTTGTGCATACATAGCGTACATCAAAGTCTTTATGTTTGTGCACATATGCAGGTCTAAATATTTCCGTGATCTGTGTATTAGGTTTCATGACTCCCTGAATTGTTTATGCGTGTGCTTGCAGAGTCCGTTGTTATTTTTTCCTTCTTTTGATGTTCAGCTTGAGCCTCAATATAGAAGGTATGTTTTAACCTTGGTTTGGATTTGATGTCATCGTTCCTTTTGCCTGTATTGCTGAGAGGCATATATGAACTAGTGATGGCCTTGGAAGTAGTGCCACCCTAGCAAACATCAGTTGTAATTCCAAACTTCAGTTGTGATTCAGTATTTGGTGTTTTAACAGTGGGAGATCAATTCACCTATTTGTTCCTGCAAGCAAAATCCTACAACCCGTGCTGAATGAATGTGTGACCCCAGTTACTTGTTACTGGAGCTATCCCTGATTATAAGAGAGAGATGAGGAGGTACTCCTTTTGGTTTTTAAGGTAAATCTTCTGCTACGCATTTGGTGCTCTTGGTTTTACTAGGCTACTAAACTCTGACCGACTTCAATTTATTTTCAGAAACTTTATATCCACTTGTTAATCCCCGCCTGGAAGGCTTTATGTGCTGCTGTTGACTCTGAGGAAACAACATAGCTGCGGGCTGTTAGCTGCCGCTGTTTTCTGCATTCCAGGAGCAACTACATTCTAGCTTTACAGAGTTTGTTATTGACTTGTGTTGCAGGAAACTAACCTACTTTCTATCCCAGCTGGGGATTTGAGAAGTTCATTGAGAAACCCAAACGGAGGCATCCTCTGTCGACTCATGCCTTTCTCAAAAGTGAAGCTCTTTCATGACGATGGATGTCCAACAAACGCTGTGCTTAGCTTATGCTTAAGCTCAGCTTCTGGAAGTGACGGAGCGAGTCAATCAGAGGGTTATGAAATGCTAATAGCAAATTTAGCAAAGTTTATTGTGTAGAATGCCTTGAGCAGAGCAAGTGGCCGTGTAGAAAGAGGTAGAGCAAGTGGCCGTGAAGAATTAAATGTTGATCTGAACATGAAGAATTAAATGTTGATCTGAACTTGAAGAATATGCATGGCATCTGTGCTTACATTTCTTTTCTGTACTTATTCGATGACTGGATTTTGAGCTAAGTCAGCTCAGTTGTTGAACAAAACTGCTAAATGAATTTAAGATGGTTTTTGACATGTTCTTAAGGGTAGACATTTCCAAAAAAAAATCATTGAAACAAACCAAACATGGTTTCTAAATTAATGGCGCATAAGGTCCATTCGTGTAGCTTCACACATGCAATCTGGAATGGGTATTTCATAATGCACAAGTTAGTTTTTGTAAGTCAATGGCAGCATGTACAGTGGAGGTTTTAGAGTGGTTTCAGAAATTGAAACCACTGAAACTAAAAATTTCCGCAGCAGGGGTTTAAAGGAGTTTCAATTATTTGAAATCGGGCCGCAGTTATAAGAGCATGTACCGTGGGGATTTCAGAGTAGTTTCAATTAGAACTGAAACTGAACTGAAACCACAAAACCCCCTTAGTAGGGGTTTCAAAGCGGTTTCAATTAATTGGAACCGCTAGGCGGATTCATCAAACTGGAACCACCCCGATCAGTTAAATGGTCA